>JAJOZX010008853.1:145000-179678 GCA_023014485.1 Bathynomus jamesi | reverse complement strand
CGTGAGAGGGCGCCCTGCAATTGGCTAAAAGGTGAAGTGGGCTAGACCTGCGCTTGCCGCGGGCATTCTTAAATCGGACGTAGTACCGTAACATGGAGCTCTTCACGACTGCTGAGATGGCTGACATGCATATGCTGTTTGGGCTGCATGGAACGGAAGAGCTGCTGTGAGGTTGTACCGACAGCGCTTCCCAACAGACGTGTGCCAAACCACCAAACGTTTTGCGCAATTTGCATCGCGACTGCGATAAACTGGAACATTCCATGCAAACATGCATGACACTGGTCGGAGTGAAACGTGCGCACTCCTGACATGGAAGAAGAAATCCTAACGCGGCGATTTGAGGACAATCCAAGCGCAAGCACGCGAGGTGTTGCACGTATTCTCGGTGTGAACCACGCCCTGGTCTGGAGAGTGTTGCACGAGAAGCAGTTACATCCGTTTCATCGTCAAGTGTCCCAGGCATTACAACCTCGGATTCCCTCTTCGTATGGAATTCGCACGCTGGTTTCTGCAGCAACAGCGGTGCAGCCTAATTTTCCGGCTTATGTGCTGTTCTCCAGATGAGGCCTGTTTCACACGTGAGGGTGTGTTTAACATGCACAATTCTCACGTGTGGCGCACGCAAATCCACATGCTACACGGGTGCATGCTCATCAAGAACGTTCGCCGTCAATGTTTGGGCGGGTATCGTCCATGGCAAGTTGATTGGGCCGTCCCTGCTGCCTGCCCGACTCGACGGGGCGGTTTATCGGATATTTTCTTGAAGAAACGTTGCCGAACTGCTGGAAGATGCTCCCTGTGTGCTATTCGTAGAAGAATGTGGTTTCAACACGACGGGGCCCCAGCACACTCCAGCAACGATGTGCGGGATTATCTGAACGCCACTTTTGGGGACCAATGGATAGGCCGGGGTGGGCCCGTAGCCTGGCCACCGAGATCGCCCGATTTAACATGCCTCGATTTCTTCCTGTGGGGACACATGAAGAACCTCGTGTACGAGACACATTTACTCAGAAGGAGGCCTCGTAGCAAGAATCGCTGTCGCCGCTGGAACTGTTCCCGAAATGCCGGGAATCTTTCGATGTGTACGTCGGTCAATGCTTCGACGCTGTCGGACATGCATTGATGCTACCGTTCGCAACTTTCAGCATCTTCTTTAAATAAACATGCCTTCTTTAAATAAACATGTTACGCGTACTACGTCCGATTTAAGATTGCCCGCGGCAAGCGCGAGTCTAGCCCACTTCACCTTTTAGCCAATTGCAGCGGCGCCCTCTCGCGCCGAATGGTGACGTCAGCGGACATACACTTATAGACGAAAAGGGTTTGTCTTGGAGTTGCCTATTCCCCATTACAATTTGTACAGAAAGTTTTCAAACACCCTGTATATATAGGCCCTACATATATATCTATATATATATATATATTATAATATAGGCCCTACATATATAATATATATGTATATAATAGGACCCTACATATATATATATATAATATAGGCCCTACATATATATATATATATTATAGGCCCCATATATATATTATATTATATAATATATATATATATATATATACATATATATATAGGCCCCACATATATATATATATATATATAGGCCCCATATATATATATATATATAGGCCCCATATATATATATATATATATAGGCCCCATATATATATATATATATATAGGCCCCATATATATATATATATATATATTAGGCCCCATATATATATATCTATATATATATATATTATATATAGGCCCCCATATATATATATATATATATAATATATATATATATATATAGGCCCCATATATATATATATATATATATATATATATATATAGGCCCCATATATATATATATATATATATATATATTATCTATATATATATATCTATATAGAGGCCCCATATTATATATATATAGGCCCCCATATATATATATAGGCCCCATATATAATATATATATATATATATATATGTAGGCCCCAGTGGTGGGCACCGTTAACCAAAAGTTAACTCCGATAACGATAATCCGATAATTTACACAAAGTTAACGGAAGTTAGCGATAATCCGTTAACGATAACTATTTACTAACGTTTTAAAAAATCAAGGAAAAAAGCTTTAAAACCCATAGAAAATGTTTATTTATGCAAAATCCAACAATAAATAGGTATTTAACTATTTTTATCAAGTTTTGCAACTTTTTTGCTGAACTTTTTTTTTTATTTTTAATAAAAATGTACTGATTACATGTTTTGAAACCCTTGTAACCACTAACCATTAACTAAATTTTAATTTACCAGAGAATTATTAAGGCGGGAACTGAAAGGTATAATTAAATTTTAGGCACATTTATTAAAGACTATGACACAATGTGCTGGTTGCCCTTCAGAAAGACCACCTTCTCAAAGTTAGGCCCAACTGCCAGTCTTGACCTCTTGGGCCTCAGGATTTCCTTGCCGAGAGAGAAGAGCCGTTCCACTGCGGCAGAGGACGGAATTGGCAGACTGAAGTTATCGCGGTTTGAATTCATTCGCGGAGGGGTGATCTTCCGTGAATGACTCCTCACAGTTAACGTGTTAACGGACTTTAACAGACTAAATATCGAGTTATCGGAAGTTAACTGGTCCGATAACGATAAATGGAAATTAAGTTCCGTTAATAGTCCGTTAAAAAAAGTTAACTTCGTTCATTAACTGTTATCGGATTAACGCTTTAGTGCCCAACACTGATAGGCCCCATATATATATATATATATATATATATATATATATATATAGGCCCCATATTATATATATTATATATATATATATATATATATATATAGGCCCCATATATAATATATATATATATATATATATATATATATATATATATATATATATATGCCATATATATATATATATATATATATATATATATATATATATATATATATATATATATATATGCCCCATATATATATATATATATATATACAGGGTGGGCCGTAAGTTTCCATACATAGGAAAAATAAACATTTTTTTATGGACAACCATTTTTATTTATATAATATGCTCTACATGGTTGCCATTGTTTTGAAAACACATTTCAATACGTGTTCCCCACTGTTGATGAACACGCATTAGCACAGTTGACGTTATGCTTGTAATGGCGTTGGTGATACGTTCCTTTAGATGATTTGTCTCGTATCTTTTCCTGATACACCATGGCCTTCAAGTGCCCCCAAAGATAGAAATCAAGGGGGGTGAGATCTGGGGATCTGGGAGGCCACTCCACAGGACCACGCCGACCAATCCAAGCATCCGGAAACTGCTGCTGATCCAAATACCGACGCACGTGAAGACCATAATGAGGTGGAGCTCCATCTTGCTGGAAGTAAACTGGGAAGTTACCTTCCTCGTTTAGCAGGGATGGGAAAATCTCTTCTTGCAACATGTTAAGATACCTTTCGGCATTAAGATTTCCACTGACAAAAATTGGTCCAATAATTCTGTCACCCCATATCCCGGCCCACACCATCACTTTACCGGCACCTTGCATCTTCGTCGGACTCAGCCAGTTAGGGTTAGCATTACTCCAATAACGTATGTTTTGCCGATTAACCTCTCCATTCACGTAAAAATTTGCTTCATCAGTAAACAAGATCTTACGTCAAACGCATATTCTTAGGGTATCTGAAACATAAAAACAAACGTTTAATTTTTCCTATGTATGGAAACTTACGGGCCACCCTGTATATATATATATATATATATGCCCCATATATATATATATATATATATATATGCCCATATATATATATATATATATATGCCCCATATATATATATATATATATGCCCCATATATATATATATAATATGCCCCATATATATATATATATATATATACCTCATTTGGAGTACGCGGTCCAATTTTGGAATCCGCATATGCGCAAAGATATAGACAGAATCGAAAGAGTTCAAAGACGAGCAACTAAGATGATTCCGTCTCTTAGGTCAAAGTCGTACGAGGATAGGCTTAAAGAGTTAAAATTGACTACACTCGAGACTAGGAGGTTAAGGGGTGATCTAATCCAGGTTTTCAAAATTATGAATGGTTTGATAACGTAGATAGAGATAGCTTTTTCGAAATATCTCAATATAATAGGACTAGAAATAACGGGTGTAAGTTGACAAGTAGAAGGTTCGAGACAGCTTGCGAAAAACTTTTTTACGCATAGAATAGTAAATAGCTGGAATAGTTTGCCGGTAGAAGTAATTAGTAGCACGTCTATAAACATGTTTAAGAATCGATTGGACGCGCATGTTGATAGAAAGGGTATAGTTTAAGGTAGTAAAATTAAGGCTTTGTGGGGATAGATCCCACAGCTCAACACAAGTGTTGTGGGATATAGGGAGGCAGCGTCTTGGGTTAGGGGATACTCTCTGTCCTTACACACCCCATTTAAAGAGATTCCTCTGCCGAGCGGTGCCCCCCATAGTACTGTGAGGTATTGAAAAACTCATGATCTTCACTTGCCCCACAAACACCTTTAAATGGGAGACCCATAATGGGTGCACACACATTTCTACATTACTGTACAGTCTTTACAGCCACACCTACACTTTTCCTCGTAAGTGTATCTATTGTAATGTATATGGTTGTAAATTTGACTTGGTCCGCAATCGATATGAACCGTGACTTAATGGATACCATAATGAAATTGACTGGATTCTTTGGATCTGATATATTTGCATGTCCGTTATATAATAGATATAGAGTGTAACATATTTGTAGATAGTAGTCTATTATGACTTGATCCTCTGGATCGAGAGATTCTATCTTTAGTTTTAAATCGATAATTAATTATTTTTAAATTGATAATGTATATGGTTGTAAATTTTGACTTGGTCCGCAATCGATATGGACCGTGACTTGATGGATACCGTAATGAAATTGACCGGATTCTTTGGATCTGATATATTTGCATGTCCGTTATAAATAGATATAGAATGTAACATATTTGTGGATAGTAGTCTATTATGACTTGCTCCTCTGGACCGAGAGATTCTATCTTTAGTTTTAAACCGATAATTAATTATTTTTAAATTGATAATTATTTAGTTTCGTAAAAATTGGTCGTTGCCAATTTACCCGCAGTTTTTAAATAAGTTTCTTATGTTCTTGTGGTTCGGAACCCACGTAAAATTGTAGGTCCCCTCCACCACCACGGAGGACATACAGTTAGGTAGACCAGCCATAGTGGATCCTAGGGTCTTTGTTGGTCTGAAACATTATAACATTATATATATATAGGCCCATATATATATATATAGACCCCATATATATATATATATTATATATATATATATAATATATATATATAGACCCCATATATATATATAGGCCCTATATATATATAGGCCCTATATATATATAGGCCCTATATATATATATAGGCCCTATATATATATATAGGCCCTATATATATATATATAGGCCCTATATATATAAAGGCCCTATATATATATAGGCCCTATATCTATATAGGCCCTATATATATCTATATAGGCCCTATATATATCTATATAGGCCCTATATATATCTATATAGGCCCTATATATATCTATATAGGCCCTATATATTCTATATAGGCCCTATATATATCTATATAGGCCCTATATATATATCTATATATGCCCTATATATATATCTATATAGGCCCTATATATATATATATAGGCCCTATATATATATATAGGCCCTATATATATATATAATAGGCCCTATATATATATATAATAGGCCCTATATATATATATATATATATAGGCCCTATATATATATAATATATATAGGCCCTATATATATATATATATAGGCCCTATATATATATAATATATATAGGCCCTATATATATATATAGGCCCTATATATACAGGGCTATTCAAACTGATTCACCCGATTTCAAATGAGAATATTTTTTAATGTTACAAATACAGAGTGATTTGTGATACACCAACCAAAAGAAAAACTGTCCAAATTTTCTCTCTCACCTCATAAATGCTCTATGTGACTTCCACTAGTTACACGAGCAATGTCGACACGATAGTCGAATTCCTCCCATACTCGCTCCAGCATGTCCGTTGTCACTGACTCTACGGCAGTAACAATGCGAGTTCGGAGCTCATCCAAAGATGTGGGCAACGATGGCACGTACACAGTATCCTTAACGTACCCGCAAAGGAAGAAGTCGCACGGTGTAAGATCCGGCGACCCAGGAGCAGTGGCGGATTTAAGGTGCGCGGGGCCCTAGGCCGGTTGGAGTGCGGGGCCCCAAACTACGCAAAGCTAGCTTAATTAACTGAAATGAAGATTTACACCCCCATCCCCCAGTGGTGACCTTACGGGGCCTTCAAATCAATGGGCGAGCGAAGCGTTAAAATAAATTTACTTTTTAAACAATATTCAATTTATTGATAATTAATTAGCCAAATGACCATTTCATAGTTGAACATTACACATTTGTTTTTTTGAAGCTTAACAATAAAAAATAACTATAATAATACACCATTAACAAAAAATAACTATAATAATACACCATTAACTAAAGAGAATACCACTTGACTGACATGCAAATGATGCAATGAGTGGGGTTTTGTTTATTGCAGGCAATTTGTACGGTACACTTAACTATTTCTCAGTCAAAAAAGATTTTTTTCTAGCCTTCTTACTTGCAAACTGTTTGATGACATCAGTAAAATCAAGCACCCTTAATTTCTCATGCTCAATGCTCAACAGGGTGAGTGAAGACAAACGGTCCTGCCCCATGGTTTTCTTAGATAATTCTTGACTAGTTTCATCTTGGAGAATGATCGCTCCCCAGTGCAGTTTGTGACAACATGCAGAGATAGAGTCGTAATACAATTTCAACATTAGCAAATGTTTCTACCATGTCATATCTGTGAATTATCTCATACATTTCTAGTTCAGGACTTTTTGCAGCCTTTGCACCACCTGATGAAGGAGCACTTTCAGGTGAATCTCTTGGAATGGATTTCATAAGGTGTGCAAACTGCAAAAGCTCCGACTCCAATCCAGCCTCCAAGTCCTTAGGATATGAAGACACAAGCTTTTCAGCAGATGCTTTAAGCTCAGTGTTCGTTTTGTTTGAGATTTCTGATAAAAACCCAAATTTCTCTCGAAGGTCGCTGTAAGCAGCAATGCGTTGTTGTAGGGCAGCACAGAGCTTGTCAATGATGGGCAAGAATGCAGTCACTCTAAACTTGTCTCTCCCTGTCAGCATAACATCCTCCGCGGAGTCTAGTTCATCGTGGTGACGCTTGCGCTTCCTAATACGCTGCGTGTCGGCGTAGTATGCATCATTACTCGTCACATCACACTTAGCCATAGCTTTTGCTTCAAAGTCATCGAACTGGGATCTCAGGTCTTTAGCAAATTGTAAAAGAGACTCTAGCAGTGTGACAGCTGTGTTGAGGGAGAGCCCAGATTTTTGCAGCTGGATACTGCTACTCTGAAACCTTTCCAATACTGTATCCCAAACTTCAAGAAGAATCACTGTTTCAAGTTTTTTCAAACCTTTGAGAAGACCACTTGCTTCAGCTCTTGTTTCAGCTGGCTGATTCTGATCTGAGAATAACTCTTCCAGAACAATGATGTTTTCTTTGTGTGCTCTACTGAGAGCAGCTACAGCATCTGCTCGTGCTGACCAACGAGTGTCTGAAAGTATTTTATCAACTTTCAACTTCTTATCTTTATTAGTCTCCAGTACCTCACGGTGTCTCCTCCAACGATAAGTAGATGCAACAAGAAAGGAGTACATATTTTGTACCAGAGCAAACAATGACACTGCAGCAGGACAGCTTTCTGCAGCACACTTAGCCACCATGGTATGTACTCAGCTTCACTACACTCATTCTTGATTATCTGTTGGGTCCCCAGATATTTACCAGACATGTTGCTGGCATTGTCATAGGACTGTCCTCGGCAGTCGATAACTGGAATGTTCTTCTCTTTAAGAAAATCAAGAACAGTTGTAGCAATATCTCTGCCAGTGTGGCCTAGCATGGGAATAAACTGCAAAAACCTTTCAACTGGACCTGTAGTAGGTAGTACATAGCGGATTGTAAAAGTAAGTTGATCCATGTGTGAAATATCAGGTGTGGAGTCAACAGAAATTGAGAAGTACTTTTACCATTACTTACCACTAAACACACTCACATGTGCACTCCACAGCGGCCTGAATAGAACTAAACTTTCGCCAGCAAAGAGAGTGATACCATAATTATCACTAATCATTAATCAATCGTATTATTTATAGTGGAATCCAACATTATAATTATATGTGAGGGCGCGGGGCCCTCACAGGCGCGGGGCCGTAGGCCATGGCCTACTCGGCCCCCCCCTAAATCCGCCACTGCCCAGGAGGCCAGCTGTGGAGCACCAGCTCGAAAACTGCAACACACAAAACGCCTTCTCCTGTGCGAACGCCATTTTCACACTGACTGTTTGTTGCTAGGCTAGGCCACAGCGTGACTTTGGAGCCCTCTCGCGGTGATCTTGTAAAACTCGATTTCCTCTTTCATGTGATGTATGCCCAGTTGATGCACGGTTGATAGGTACGGAAGTATTCTCAGTTGAAATCGGATGAATCATTTTGAATAGCCCTGTGTATATATATATAGGGATAGGCCCTATATATATATATACGGTATAGGCCCTATATATATATATACGGTATAGGCCCTATATATATATAGGCCCTATATATATAAAGGGTGATCCAGAGAAATGGGACCCAAAAGAAACCCCTGTAACTCTTAAAGTATAAGTCCTTTTATAAAATCATACGCATCATTCGAAAGAGGATAGTTACAAGTTTGTACAGGATTGTATAGGTTTTGACAATACAAGAAAAGATAAGATACAAAACAAAATAAAAGTGTTAGTTAAAACTAACCCTTCAAGATGACTGCATGGACTGTGGAACAGCTGCGTTTCATAACAGCAATATTATGAGCATGGAAGTGGTGGTTTCAGCTCTTAGAAGGTGATTTTGACATCTGAAAATTTGTCTTGAAAGATCTTTGAGCTGAAACTACACTTCTTCCATGCTCATAATATTGCTCAGTTATGAAACGCAGCTGTTCCACAGTCCATGCAGTCATCTTGAAGGGTTAGTTTTAACTAACACTTTTATTTTGTTTTGTATCTTATCTTGTCTTGTATTGTCAAAACCTATACAATCCTGTACAAACTTGTAACTATCCTCTTTCGAATGATTCGTATAATTTTATAAAAGAACTTATACTTTAAGAGTTACAGGGGTTTCTTTTGGGTCCCATTTCTCTGGATCACCCTTTATATATAGGCCCTATATATATATATATAGGCCCTATATATATAGGCCCTATATATATATAGGCCCTATATATATATATAGCCCTATATATATATATATAAGCCCTATATATATATATATAGGCCCTATATATATATATATATATATATATATATAGGCCCTATATATATATATATATATTATATATATATATAGGCCCTATATATATATATATATATATATATATATATATATATATATATATAGGCCCTATATATATATTATATAGGCCCTATATATATATAATATATATATATATATAGGCCCTATTATATATATATATATATATAGGCCCTATATATATATATATATATATATATATATATAATATCCCTATATATATATATATATATATCCCTATATATATATATATATATAGGCCCTATATATATATATATATATATATATAATATATATTATATATATATATATATAGTTATATATGTATATATATTATATATTATATATAATAATGTTATAATGTTATAATACTTCAGACCAACAAAGACCCTAGGATCCACTCATGGATAGTCTACCTAACTGTGTTCATAATTGTGTATTGTGTATTGTGTATTGTGTATTTCCTCCGTGGTGGCGGAGGGGACCTACAATTTTACGTGGTTTCCGAACCACAAGAACATAAGAAATTTATGTAACAACTGCCTGTACATTCGCAACGACCAATTTTTGCAAAACTAAATAATTATCAATTAAAAACTAATTAATTATCGATTTAAAACTAAAGATAGAATCTCTGGATCCAGAGGATCAAGTCATAATAGACTACTATCCACAAATATGTTACACTCTATATCTATTTATAACGGACATGCAAATATATCAGATCCAAAGAATCCAGTCAATTTCATTACAGTATCCATCAATACTAGTACCTTGCCCAACGAAAAATAAGTCACGGTCCATATCGATTGCGGACCAAGTCAAAATTTACAACCAATATACATTACAATAATTTAGGGTGTGTCGAATTTTTCAACTTTCAAATTCCAAATATGAGGGGTGCTAAAAAGTTGCAGCATGACTTAGGAATTCTAAAGATATTTTTGTTAATTTAATATAATTTAGTTTTGCTTGGTAAGCGACATAAAAATAGTGACTTTTTTTACTTTTTTCTGGAATTATATAATAATTATTATTATAATAATTATATATGCTGTATATATAATGCACTGCTGTTTTTGCTTATTTCACAGGTTGAAACATATTCATCAGTGTGCTGAAGATTACTTGTCCGTCAGTGCTACCATCCTAACCAGTGGGAATTGACCTACAATGGCTTCTAAAAGGAGGACAAGACTGGGACATTCACACATATGAGCAACCTAATTGGAACTGGTAGAGAGTTGTTGCCCTCTGAACTCCCAACTCTGCGAGACGTTCTGAAATATGGGCTACTGCTAAGAGAACAAAGTGGTGAGGATGTGAGAAACTACCCAGCAGCCAGTCTTGCAAAGGACATTTACCCTAAAGTGCTTGAAAAGTGGGAACGAGCAAACAGTTCTTTTGTAGCCCCCGTTGTAAATTCACGTCACAATCTTAAACAAGATCCAAGAGAGCTGGGAGCAGGCCAAAAACATCTCTTGGGAGAGGAAAGCTACATGTCAAAGAGGCTTTCATTGCAAAACTTGACAAGCTTTTTGACATCCTTAGTTGCAAGTGTAAAATTGTTCTCTGCTCTGAATTTGGCTGCCTTGCAGATGCTGGTTGCAAAAACGAAACTCACATTAACTGTACATGCCCTAGGGAGATGAAGATCCCTGTAAAGGAACTTGCTTTCATTAAAGGTCAGAGAGACAAGTCTGGTTCTATTGGACCACGTCAGATTGGCTTGCCAGATCAATCTGAGCACAACAGACAAGTCAAAAAGCAGAAGCGGCAAGAAGACGAAAGAAGAAGGTTTGCTGAATATAAGCAGACAAGTAAGCAGGATGTTTCAATGCCATCAAATGAAATAATTTGCTCTGATGATGAAAATGAAGAACAAATAGCTGATGCTCAAGATGGAAAGTATGGAAGTTATGAAGTGACATTAGAAATACCAAGCACGTCTTCAACTTCCAATAAAAAGCCAGAGTACAACACATTAGAAATACCTAATGTTGCTATGCATAGCATCAGATATGGTGTTGGCCTGCGTGCCACAGCTGCCATCACCACTGCTGCCTTTATGGATGCTGGCTTGATCACTGAAGAAGACAAGAGACTTGTAGTTGATCACAATAAAGCAAAGCTGGGCACTTGCGGGTTTTTTTTTGAGGTACTGCGGTACTGCGGTACTACCGCACTACCAAACCGGTACCGCATAACGCAGTACCGCAAAGGATCGCTGAAAGTACAGCAGTACCGCTACCGCATTTTTTGCGGTACTGCGTTATGCGGTACCGGTTTGGTAGTGCGGTAGTACCGCCGTACCGCAAAAAAAACCGCAAGTGCCCAGCTTTGCGAATAAAGTCAAGAGGGCCCAAGAAAAAGTTATGAGATCCCTGGATCAGGAATTTGATGATCTTTGTAAGAAGGTTGAAATTGACTGCATCTTCTTTGACGGCCGTCAAGATACAACTAAAGTTATGCTGAAAGCAGACAATTCAGATCGTCAGTTCCTCAGCATCATCAAAGAAGAGCATTATTCTGTGTGCAGTGAGCCAGGTGGAAGATATCTCTACCACTTCACTCCTGAGAAAGGCTCAACGAGAAAAAAACCTGCTGAAGTTATTGCTGATAATCTTGTAGATTTCATGAAGAAGGGCATTGATAAAAGCCTGCAGGTCATTGGAGGTGATTCTACAAATGTTAACACTGGCTGGGAGGGTGGTTCCATGCATTGGGTAGAGGTCAAGCTTTGCCATAAGCTGATCTGGTTGGTTTGTGCCCTCCACACTAACGAGTTACCCCTGCGACACTTGATCACAGCACTGGATGGGAAGACCTTGTCTAACAACAAGTGGACAGGTAACATTGGCAAGATGCTAGGCACTGCAACCGAACTTGAAATTGATCCTTCATTCACCAAACTCTCAATTGGAGAGCCTCTTACTTCACTGAGTGACAATGTCGTAAAGGATCTCTCTACTGATCAAGCGTACGGGTATAGGATCACACAGGCCATAAGGACAGGAGAACTTCCCACAGATCTGGCCCTTCTTGAAATTGGTCCAGTGAGCCATTCAAGGTGGTTGACAACAGCAAACAGGCTTTGTCGCATATGGGTTTCAAAACATGGCCTTAAAGGCAAAACCCTCAACAACTTAAGACTGATAGTGGAATACATTGTTGGTGTGTACTACCCCTATTGGTTCAACATCAAAGTAAAACACTCTTGGGTGGAAGGCCCACGCCACATCTTGTTTCAACTGCGGCTAGTTAAGCTGCAAAAGAAGGCTGTAGTGGATGCTGTTTTGCCAACCATCAAGCGCTCAGCATGGTATGCATTCAGCGAAATGATAATCCAGACACTCTTGTGCTCAGATGACAGTGAGGAGAGGAGAGCTGGTGTCCAAAAGATTGTTGACATGAGGGGTGGAGATGATGACACACTTGGAGATCTTTCTGTACGTCCCAGGAAGACACCTTCCATCAACCCCAGTGCTTCTTCCGTGTTGCAGCTGACAGACTGGTCTGACGGGGTATTTGAACCTCCTTTGACATGTAAACTGACTACAGCGGAAGTAAAGAAGTTCTTTGACAGGCCTATGCAAGTTCCACAGTGGCCCTGTCATGCTCAGTCAATAGAGAGGTGTGTGATACAAGTCACAGAGGCAGCAGGCACGGTGTATACACATGAGAAACGTGAGGGCTATATCAGAGGCCAAGAAGCAAGTCGGCGGCTGATGTCCAAGAACGAATCAAAGCAAGACTTGATGAAACTTGTTTAAATATTTTTTTTTACAGATGTCATTACCTTCTAATGTTGTTTTATGATTACAAGGATATGTTTTATGATTACTAGGATATGTTTTATGCAGAGAAACTAAATTTTTTATAGCATTACCCGATATTTTGAGAAGCTAAAATTAATAAATGTTGTTTTCCGAGAGCAATTTATGTGCTTTTTAATCAAACGTAGATTTACCAAGCTAAGTGTTGAGCAATCACAAAAATAATAGCAGATTTGAATTCTTCACATCCAAAAACATATTTTTAAAACCCCTCAGTGAAGGAATTGGCAAAAACTAATTTTCACCTCCCAAATTGACACACCCTATAATACAATATATATACTTAGGAGGAAAAGTGTAGGTGCGGCTGTAAAGACTGTACAGTAATGTAGAAATGTGTGTGCACCCATTTTGGATCTCCCATTTCAAGGTGTTTGTGGGGGCAAGTGAAGATCAAGAGTTTTTCAATACCTCACAGTAATATGGGGGGCACCGCTCGGCAGAGGAATCTCTTTAAATGGGGTGTGTAAGGACAGAGAGTATCCCCTAACCCAAGATGCTGCCTCCCTATATCCCACAACACTTGTGTTGAGCTGTGGGATCTACCACCACAAAGCCTTAATTTTACTACCTTAAACTATACCCAATCTATCAACATATGCGTCTAATCGATTTTTAAACATGTTTATAGACGTGCTACTAATTACTTCTACCGGCAAACTATTCCAGGTATTTACTATTCTATGCGTAAAAAAGTTTTTCGCAACTGCTGTCTCGAACCTTCTACTTGTCAACTTACACCCGTTATTTCTAGTCCTATTATATTGAGATATTTCGAAAAAGCTATCTCTATCTACGTTATCGAACCCATTCATAATTTTGAAAACCTGGATTAGATCACCCCTTAACCTCCTAGTCTCGAGTGTTGTCAATTTTAACTACTTAAGCCTATCCTCGTACGACTTTGACCTAAGCGACGGAATCATTTAAGTTGCTCGTCTTTGAAATCTTTCGATTTTGTCTATATCTTTGCGCATATGCGGATTCCAAAATTGGACCGCGTACTCCAAATGGGGTCTAACTAATGATTTATAAAGAGGAACTATAATATCGCGCGATTTGTACTCAAAATTTCGAGCTATAAAACCTAACACTTTGTTCGCCTTATTGACCACTGCTGTACTTTGTTTCGCTACTTTTAAATCACCAGTGACTATAACTCCTAAATCTTTTTCCTGCTCTACGCTTGTTAAATCTTTCCCTGACATACTATACGCAAAATTACCGTTACGCGAACCTATATGCAAAATTTTGCACTTATCTACGTTAAATCTCATTTGCCATGTGACTGACCAATCAACGATTTTATTCAAATTGCCTGAATTTTACCTCTATCTTCGTCATTAATCGCCCTACCACCCAGCTTCGTGTCATCCGCAAACTTTGAAACTGTACTGACTCGGCCGACATCTAAATCGTTAATATATATAAGAAAAAGCAAGGGGCCCAATACAGAACCCTGAGGAACGCCACTCGCTACATTAGCCCAACACGACTCCGCTCCATCAACGACCACCCTCTGTTTTCTGCCTCGCAACCACTCTTCTAGCCAATTTATTACTACACCCCTGATTCCATGAGCCTTAGTTTTTTCAATGTCTTTTGTGCGGCACGGTGTCAAACGCTTTTTGAAAATCTAAATACACTACATCAACCGCCCGATGTCTATCGTAAACGTCAACCACGCCCTATATATATATATATATACGGGTCCGCAAAAAAAAAAGGAGCATGATGAAAATTGCTCTCACGCCCTCATTTTTTGCCGGACTCTTAAATGTTATATATCTAGCTAAAGATAAAAGAGCCCAGAGTTGTATAAAACAAATTTCATCAAAATCGGTCATAAAATAAAGATTTTATGGCCACAAACGTGCAATGACTAAAAAAAGTGAATTTCCGCGTAAAAATTTAATGGTTTTTCTCATTTTAAATTATTTTTTTCAGATGCCTAAATAATTTTAATCAATAAAAATGATAATATGCCCTTTTCTAAAGAAGATAAAATATTAATAAAACATTATAGACTTGATAAAAATTATGGCGCAATAAAATTATTACAAGGGTCCGCAAAAAAAAAAAGGAGCATGAAAATGTTTACTGTACATTTATTTTTACACATAATGACAAATAACTTATTTTAGGCAAACAAGCAACAAATAAACTAAGTTAGTACCAAATTTCATGTCAATACGTCAAAAATTAAAGAAAATATAAAAGTTTTACTACAACATGTCATATAATTTTACAATTTCCAAAGAAAACGAAATTATAAGACTAAGAAAAATTGTTCGATATGTAATAATTTGTAATAATATGTAATAATTACTCTTGTAATAATTTTATTGCGCCATAATTTTTATCAAGTCTATAATGTTTTATTAATATTTTATCTTCTTTAGAAAAGGGCATATTATCATTTTTATTGATTAAAATTATTTAGGCATCTGAAAAAATAATTTAAAATGAGAAAACCATTAAATTTTTACGCGGAAATTCACTTTTTTTAGTCATTGCACGTTTGTGGCCATAAAATCTTTATTTTATGACCGATTTAGATGAAATTTGTTTTATACAACTCTGGGCTCTTTTATTTTTAGCTAGATATATAACATTTAAGGGTCCGGCAAAAAATGCGGGCGTGAGAGCAATTTTCGTCATGCTCCTTTTTTTTTTTGCGGACCCGATATATACAGCCCTATATATATATATATATATACAGCCCTATATATATATATACAGCCCTATATATATATATATATACAGCCCTATATATATATATACACAGCCCTATATATATATATATATATACACACATGCCCTATATATTACTTTTGTTGAGTTTGAACGACGGTTCAGGATCGACCTGCGGTCGACCCCTCTGCAGCATCCCGACTCATTTGCGGGACTTGGTGAAGGAGGGAATTGCTCTCTGATCGCCTCCTGCCCTCGTAGCCAGCCACGCATGGCTGGTCAGGGACTTTGCACAAGAATCTGTCCAGCTGGTTCTTGAAGTTATTCAGGTTGGTGTGCTGGAGATTCCTCACTTCTTTTGGAAGGACATTGAAAAGCTTTGGGCCCCGTATTCTGAGGGTATTTTCCATCCTCGTTTTCATGGCTCCTTGTCCCACCGCAGCTGGAACCGTACAAAATCTGCCTCTTCTCTCATTCCAGTTTGTTTCTACTTCATTTCTGAGGTTAGGGACAGTGCCCTCAAGTATGTTCCATATGTATATTATTGTGTACCGCTCTCGCCTTCTTCCAAGAGAGTAGAGTTCCAGGAATTGTAGTCGAGACCAGTAGTCTTCACCTTCCGTTTCCTCTATCTTAGACGTAAAAGTCCTTTGTATAGCTTCAATGCTCGCAATGCAATGTCTCTTTTTCTGTGTGAGCTTGTGAGTACTGAGCAATACTCAATTATTGGTAGGACTAGACTCTTCCATAATTGAGCATGATGTTTGCTTTTCTGCTGCGGAAGCTCCTCCAGATGATTCCCATTATTTTTCTAGCCGTTGTGATTTTGATTTTATAGTGCTCTCTGAATTCCGCATCCGACGACATTATTACTCCAAGATCCCTGACTTGTGGATTTGGTGTTATCTGTTTGGCTTGCGGAGTTTTGTACCCTTTTTTCTGTAGCTCTTTGTTATTACCATATCTTAGAAGTTGGAATTTTTCTTCGTTGAACTTCATATTGTTGTCTTCTGCCCACTGGAATAATGTTTCAATGTCGTTTTGTAGTATTCTTATGTCATCTTCGTTCAATATTTCCTTACATATCTTCGTGTCATCTGCGAAGCATGATACAATACTGTCCTTAATATCTGCATCAATATCTGCAATCATTATTATGAACAGCAAGGGAGCTAATACTGTCCCTTGTGGGACAGAGCTCACGACTTCCGAGACTTCCGATTTAACTCCGTTTACCACCACTCTTTGCGTTCTTTGCGTCAAGAAATTATATATCCACCTTCCTAGCTTTCCAGTAATTCCTGTATCCCTAAGTTTGTGTGCTATGATTCCATGGTCACATTTATCGAAGGGTTTAGCAAAATCAGTATATATTACATCAATGTTTTGTCCTCGACACAATGTTCCTAATATTTTCTCCTGGTGGTCTAGTAGCTGTGACAGGCATGATCTACCCGCCCTGAAGCCATGTTGATTTGGGTTGTATGTCTTTTTCTTGTAGGTAGTAGGTAATTTTGGCTCTAATTATGCGTTCAAAACACTTTATAAGGTGTGAGGTGAGAGCCACTGGCCGATAATTTTTGGGCATTGCTCTGTTACCACCTTTAAATAGGGGGGCAATATTAGCGTTCTTTAAGGGGAGTGGAATTTGTCCTGTGTCGAGTGATTTCCTCCATAGTAAGTATAGCGGTTTTGCAATACTCTCTCTGCATTTCTTCAGAAATGTGGCACTCCATGTGTCTGGCCCTGGCGCTGAATTGTCTCGCATCTGTGATAAGGCCGTAATTACATCATCTTCCGTGAACTCGAAGTCCATTAATAGGTTTGTGCCGGGATTTGTTCTTGGTTGATCTGTTTCAATGTCGAAAAACTCGTCTGGGTTTTCCACTTCCATCTCGGACTTAGGGGTGCTAAACACAGATTTAAATTGTTCCCTAAGCAGTTCACTTATTTCTTTCGGGTCATTTGTGTATTCGGCCTCCCCGTCTATCAACGGTCCAATACTCTCTTTACACTGCATTTTCCTTTTCGCAAAAGTGTAGAAGTATTTTGGGTTATTTTTTATGTTTTCTGCTACCTTGTTTTCCTCCTCGTTTGTCTTATGTATGAATGTTTGCTTTAGGTCAATTTCTATTTCGCCAAGTTTCCTCTCTAGTTTGAGTCTCTTTGCATCAGTTCTGCATCTGATGTTTTACGGTTTGTCTTCGTTGCCTGAATAGAGTCCTGATTTTCCTCTCGAGCTTGCTACGTTTTCTTTCCTGTCTCTCTGGAATATGTTTCAGTATTACAGGTTTGGTTTCCGTCTCTATTATACATAGTATTTCTTGTGGAGTCTTCTCGTGTAGTAGCAATTCCCAATTTACCTCCTTTAAATCTTTATTTACGTTTTCCCAATTTACTTTCTTTGAATTTATGTTTAAGCCTTCAAATATTTCATCTGCCTCTCTGGGATGCGTTTTCGGACCTCTGGGTGCTAACTTCAATTGTATATCGATGATGTTATGGTCGGAGAACTTTGTGCGCGTTACTTTTTTATTTATTATTAACTCGTTGTTATTTGTCCACATTAAATCCAAAACGTTCTCCTTTCTCGTGGCTTCACAGATTTCCTGGGTAAGGGCGTAATGTTCCATAATATCTAATAGCATTGTTGCTTGGGTTCTGTCATCTTTAGTAATGTTGCCATGAAACTTCTCAACATATATAACTTCGTCATTTTTCTTCCATGATATGAATGGGAAATTAAAATCTCCGAAAATTAGAATATTTGTTGCTGGAGTTTCAAGTAATTTTAATGTTTTCTATTTCATTTGTAGCAAATTGGAATTCACTTTTTGTGGTGTTTGGTGGTCTGTAGATGTTCATAATGGTTAGGTTCAGTTCTTTTACTTCTAATATAATAACTTGAACTGTGCTGTTTGATTTCTTTACCCTCACTTCACATGTGTAAGTGTTTTTCACGTAGAAACAACACCCTCCTCCTCGTCTAGCCACTCTATCTGCTCTGTATATGTTGTAGTCCAGCAATGCTATTTCAGTATTCTCGATGCAGTTTTCACAGCGTTTTTCGCACTTATGTAAGTGTTTTCCGTTAGGCCTATGATATCTATGCCGGTTTCCGTAGCTAAATTTTGCAAGTATTGTAATTTGCAGTCTGCATGGTCCGTATAGAGGCCTTGTATATTTGTGTATACTACATTTACCGGGTTTCTTCTAATCTTCGTGTTCGATTTTCTTAAATGCTGGTGTGTGTGTAATATATATATATATATATATATATATATATATATATTATATATATATATATATATATATATATGCCCTATATATATAATATATATATATATATATATATATATACACATGCCCTATATATATATATATACAGGGTGTCCCGTAAGTCTGGACCCATAGGGAAAAATAATAAAATTACAAAATAGTCCAAAAATTTATTACATAATCTGTTCAAAGTGTCCGCCGTTGTGTCGCACACATAGTTGAAGACGCAATCTCCACTGCGACAGCACTTTCTGAATCATAGTCGCAGAAATTTCTTGACACGCCTCCACAATGCGTGCTTTAAGGTGGAAAATGTTCTGAAGTTTGACCTCGTACACTTTGGCTTTCAAGTGGCCCCACAAATAAAAATCATAATAAATAATAACAACAAAATAATAATAATAAAATAATAATAACATAAAAAAATATATTATAAATCCCTATGGGTCCAGACTTACGGGACACCCTGTATATACATGCCCTATATATATATTATATATACATATACATATGCCCTATATATATATATATATATATATATATATATATATATACACACATGCCCTATATATATACAGGGTGGGCGGAAAGTAGCTCCCTATTTTGGATTGGTAAAAAAATATGTATATTATCCATTTATTTCAGAAGAAATAATATGAAAAGGTAGGCATACATGGTAGGTTTTCTCTAAAATTCAATGTGGGCTCCAACTCTTTCCACCAGCTTCTGGAGCCGCCCAGGAATGGCGTCCACTGACTTGAGCAGGAACTCCGGCGGGATGGAGGACATGACTTCCCGAATTCGGTCCTCCAGTTCTTCCAATGTCCTCGGTTTGGTGCGGTAGACTTCTTCCTTTACCCACCCCCAAAGAAAGAAGTCGCACGGTGTCAAGTCGGGGCTCCTGGCTGGCCATTGATGTGGACCACGACGACCCATCCAATGCCCAGGGAAGTGGGCATCCAGCCACTCACGGACAACAAGAGCGAAGTGCTGAGCGGTACCTTGCTATGTTGCGAAACGAGGTCTGACCGGTTGTCAGCACATGGGAGAACATCGACGACAGAGCTGGGCACTTGCGGTTTTTTTTGCGTTTTTTTGCGGTACTGCTGTACTGCGGTACTACTACCGCACTACCAAACCGGTACCGCATAACGCAGTACCGCTACCGCATTCAAATTTCCCGCGGTACTTTCCGCGGTACCGACCAACACGGTAGTACCGCAATACCGCAAAAAAAACCGCAAGTGCCCAGCTCTGAATTCGACGATCTGATATTTATGCAAGATGGCGCCCCTCCGCACTTCGCTCTTGTTGTCCGTGAGTGGCTGGATGCCCACTTCCCTGGGCGTTGGATGGGTCGTCGTGGTCCACATCAATGGCCAGCCAGGAGCCCCGACTTGACACCGTGCGACTTCTTTCTTTGGGGGTGGGTAAAGGAAGAAGTCTACCGCACCAAACCGAGGACATTGGAAGAACTGGAGGACCGAATTCGGGAAGTTATGTCCTCCATCCCGCCGGAGTTCCTGCTAAAGTCAGTGGACGCCATTCCTGGGCGGCTCCAGAAGCTGGTGGAAAGAGTTGGAGCCCACATTGAATTTTAGAGAAAACCTACCATGTATGCCTACCTTTTCATATTATTTCTTCTGAAATAAATGGATAATATACGTATTTTTTTACCAATCCAAAATAGGGAGCTACTTTCCGCCCACCCTGTATATATATATATATATATATATATATATATATATATATACCCTATATATATATATATATATACCCTATATATATATATATATACCCTATATATATATATATATATATATACATGCCCTATATATATTCTATATACTGTATATATATATATATATATATATATATATATATATATATATATATATACATGCCCTATATAGAGTTGTGATCAGTCTTTCCTTGTGAACAGACCTGTTTTATCGAGTGTCAAGTGTTATCAATTGAATAAGTGGTTTTCGTTGGTGTTTTAAAAAAAAAAAAGTGTTCTGTGCATTCTTAACTAAATTACTTCGTGCTACTAATCATTCATTAACGAATATATTTCATTTACTGACGTTATTCAGTACTATATTATTTGATCAAACCAAGGCTACTGCCTTGTTTGTTTTTCAAATCAATCAGAAAACGTGCAGTCATAAGGTTGAAATTCCCTTGGTTTGCCTTTGTTGTTTTTCAAATCTATCAGAAACGTGTTTTCTTAAGGTTCATTTTTCCTTCACACACTACCTGACCTCCAAAAAGGTCACCTACCGTGGGAAAAAAGGATTAAGTCAGTAAACAGCGACCAGATAAGTTTCATTTAATACTTTTTCTTTAACATTTCTTTCGTCTGTAGCTTAATTATATATTCATTTAGCATAAAATTGTGTTACAAGAACCTGTTTCTGCGTTCCAAGAACAATTTTGCGGGTTTTCGCAGGTGACGGCACAATAAGCACGCGGTAGACCTACGTTGTAATTTATTAATTTCCAAACGCTCGTTTTTTTTTTTTTTTTTGTTTTTTAACTAATTAAAAGCATGGCACCCCCGTCAAGTACTTGCAGTCGCTGTGAAGGGAAATTTGCCGCTTACGCGTTTACAATGGCTAATAATAATGAACAATTAGTTTGCAGGTGGTGCTCAAGCATGGAAGTCCTGAGGAACGAATTAGACCGTGAGAGGGAGGCCAGGGTGAGGCTTCAAGAAAGCGTGATGCTTCTGACGGCAAAATTGGATTCCCTTGAGACTCCAGTTACGACCCCTCATGCCTCAGTTTCTACTAATAATATAAATAGTATTAATAGCCCTCTCTCTTCCTCTAGTTCCCAACCCTTCATTCGAGTGCGAAATGGAGCCCCATTGCGAAAAGCAAAGACTTGTCTACCAGTAATAACAAGCAATAAGTTTTCTGTTTTAGGTTTCGAAGATGCTGATGAACCGGAAATACGACTCGTTGGCGATTCCATTGTTCGAGGGCAGCTCGAGGAATTCTGTGGGAGAAACCCTCGTCGTAGGTGCCGTTACTGCTACCCAGGTGCAAGGGTGGAGGATATAACTAATAGTGTTGACCATTTTACAGACGGTACCGCCAAGGACACAACGTATGTTATTCATGTCGGTACTAATAACGTTTTAAATTCTAGATCGGAAGAACTGCTGGCTAGGTACAGGGACTTAATAGAGCGACTAAAGGAGAAAACTAATAAGATTGTCTTAACAGGAATACTTCCTCGAATTATCCAACGTAACGATTTCTACAGCAAGGCGACCTATATTAACAATAACCTAAAGTCTCTTTGCCAACAGGAAGGAGTGCATTTTGAGAATTTTTGGAACAGTTTCTACGGCAGGAGGGACTTGTTCCTTGAAGATGGACTTCATCTTAATGACGTAGGAGCTGCGCGTTTAGGAAGACTATTTCATAATACTGTCTCTTCTTTTCAGGCTGCCGTAACTCGAACGGTCCCAGCGTAAATTCTACAAGTTTCCCCTGCGCTCGCGAACGTGTCGTAATTGCAAGCAATTTGAAGGTTCTATCCTTAAATGCTCGTAGCCTACGAAATAAAATAAATGAATTTTTTTCTTTAATTGCTTGTAAAGACTATGATTTAATTGCGATAAACGAATCGTGGCTTAGCACTGAAACACGTGACTTTGTAGGGGAGTATCAAATTAAAGGTTATAGACTTTTTGTTAAAAACAGAATAGGTAGGCGAGGAGGCGGTGTTATGTTGTATATCAAAGATAATATTGCGAACGTTATAGAAGTAAAGCACTCAATTCCAGAACCGATAGATTCGACTATAGCAGAACTTAAATCAAACGACTTCAAACTTCTTGTTGCGGTTATATATAGGCCCCCTAATCAAACAGCTGATACGGACGAAGCGTTATATCGTGAACTAAAGAGAATCATCGGTAGTGAGCAGGCTTTATTTATGGGTGACTTTAATTGCGCCAACGTGAATTACGATACAATGCAGGGAGACGCGGAAGGTAATCGTTTAGTTAATTTTCTCGATGATAGCTTTCTTAGTCAAAAGGTTGGGGAACCTACGAGGTTGGACAGTATTTTAGATTTAGTAATAACTACGGATGATAGGCTAATTACTGATCTTCAAGTAATAGAACCGTTAAGCAATAGCGATCACAATATGGTAGAGTTGTCCTCTCAGTAAGTCACTCGAAACCAACTAACTCGACTAAAATTCCTAACTTCCAGCACGCAGATTTTGTAAATTTCGAGAATAAATTGTCACACGTCAATTGGGAAAACGTGATGGGGAACTCCAACGCAAAACTAATGTGGGAATCGTTTGAAACAGTATTTAGGGCTATAAATGAGGAATGTGTACCGTACAAAATTAAGCGTGCGAAAGTAAACAACAAGCCCTTGTGGTTTACTTCTAGAGTAGGAGACATTATAAAGAGTAGAGATAGGGCTTATAGGCAACATAAGTGCGATAAAAACAATTTGTTGTTACGAAACAACTACATATCCTTGAGGCGTGAAGCGAAAAGTGTAATAAAAAAGTCCAAGCGCGAATTTGAAATCTCCATAGCTCGTGACGGTAAAGAAAACCCCAAGCGATCCTTTCAATACGTCAATAATAGAAATCCAGTAAAAAGTGTCTTGGGTCCATTGAAAAATGTAAACAGATCTAGTTTTTGAAAACAAGGAAATGGCTACCTTGCTAAACGAATTTTTTACGTCAGTTTTTACTATAGAAGATATAACGAATATCCCTACGGTCATAGACATAATACCTTTTGATAATGGTAATATTTTGGATAATATTGTCGTTAGTGAAGGGGAGGTAATGCGCTATATTGATAAAATGAAAACGCGTAAATCACCGGGGCCGGATTCCATATATCCCATACAACTAAAAGAATTAAGATAGCATTGTTGTGCCGCTAACAAAGATTTTTAATGCGTCTATTTCTGAGGGGTGCGTACCAGATAATTTCAAGTTAGCAAACATAACACCTATCTTTAAGAAAGGCGATAAACGTGCGGCGGGAAATTATAGGCCAATCATTTTAACGTCTGTTGTAGGTAAGCTACTCGAATCAATAATTAGGGATCGTATAGTCGAACACTTAGAATTCCATAAGCTAGTTAGAAATATGCAGCACGGATTTAGGCGAAACAAATCTTGCTTAACTAATCTTTTAGAATTTTTCCAAACCGCGGTTGACGTTTACGATAGACATCGGGCGGTTGATGTAGTGTATTTAGATTTTCAAAAAGCGTTTGACACCGTGCCGCACAAAAGACTCATTGAAAAAACTAAGGCTCATGGAATCAGGGGTGTAGTAATAAATTGGCTAGAAGAGTGGTTGCGAGGTAGGAAACAGAGGGTGGTCGTTGATGGAGCGTAGTAGTGTTGGGCTAATGTAGCGAGTGGCGTTCCTCAGGGTTCTGTATTGGGCCCCTTGCTTTTTCTTATATATATTAACGATTTAGATGTCGGCCTAGTCGGTACAGTTTCAAAGTTTGCGGATGACACGAAGCTGGGTGGTAGGGCGATTAATGACGAAGATAGAGGTAAAATTCAGGAAGATCTGAATAAAATCGTTGATTGGTCAGTCACATGGCAAATGAGATTTAACGTGGATAAGTGCAAAATTTTGCATATAGGTTCGCGTAACGGTAATTTTGCGTATAGTATGTCAGGGAAAGATTTAACAAGCGTAGAGCAGGAAAAAGATTTAGGAGTTATAGTCACTGGTGACTTAAAAGTAGCGAAACAAAGTACAGCAGCGGTCAATAAGGCGAACAAAGTGTTAGGTTTTATAGCTCGAAATTTTGAGTACAAATCGCGCGATATTATAGTTCCTCTTTATAAATCATTAGTTAGACCCCATTTGGAGTACGCGGTCCAATTTTGGAATCCGCATATGCGCAAAGATATAGACAAAATCGAAAGAGTTCAAAGACGAGCAACTAAGATGATTCCGTCGCTTAGGTCAAAGTCGTACGAGGATAGGCTTAAGGAGTTAAAATTGACTACTCTCGAGACTAGGAGGTTAAGGGGTGATCTAATCCAGGTTTTCAAAAATTATGAATGGGTTCGATAACGTAGATAGAGATAGCTTTTTCGAAATATCTCAATATAATAGGACTAGAAATAACGGGTGTAAGTTGACAAGTAGAAGGTTCGAGACAGCAGTTGCGAAAAACTTTTTTACGCATAGAATAATAAATACCTGGAATAGTTTGCCGGGAGAAGTAATTAGTAGCACGTCTATAAACATGTTTAAAAATCGATTAGACGCGCATGTTGATAGAAAGGGTATAGTTTAAGGTATTAAAATTAAGGCTTTGTGGGGATAGATCCCACAGCTCAACACAAGTGTTGTGGGATATAGGGAGGCAGCGTCTTGGGTTAGGGGATACTCTGTCCTTACACACCCCATTTAAAGAGATTCCTCTGCCGAGCGTTGCCCCCCATAGTACTGTGAGGTATTGAAAAACTCATGATCTTCACTTGCCCCACAAACACCTTTAAATGTGAGACCCATAATGGGTGCACACACATTTCTACATTACTGTACAGTCTTTACAGCCACACCTACACTTTTCCTCGTAAGTGTATATATTGTAATGTATATGGTTGTAAATTTTGACTTGGTCCGCAATCGATATGGACCGTGACTTGATGGATACCGTAATGAAATTGACTGGATTCTTTGGATCTGATATATTTGCATGTCCGTTATAAATAGATATAGAGTGTAACATTTGTGGATAGTAGTCTATTATGACTTGATCCTCTGGATCCAGAGATTCTATCTTTAGTTTTAAATCGATAATTAATTAGTTTTAAATTGATAATTATTTAGTTTCGTAAAAATTGGTCGTTGCCAATTACCGGCAGTTTTTACATAAATTTTTATGTTCTTGTGGTTCGGAACCCACGTAAAATTGTAGGTCCCCTCCGCCACCACGGAGGACATACACAATACACGATTACGAACACAGGTAGACCATCCATGAGTGGATCCTAGGGTCTTTGTTGGTCTGAAACATTGTAACATTATATACATACACATGCCCTATATATATATATATATACACATGCCCTATATATATATATATACACATGCCCTATATATATATATATATATATATATATATATATATATATATATATACACACGTGCCCTATATATCGGGTGGCCACAAAAAAACTACTTAATTCAAAGTTTAATAACTGCAACAATTCAAAACTTATGCGATTGAGCTTTGGCACACATTAACAGATGGTTATAATCTATAATTGCTGGAATTTTCAAATATGTAGGTTCTATAGTTTTGTTAGTGAACAATTTAAAAGCATATGTCTAAAAATAGCATGCCGAAGAAAATGAATTTGAACTTAACAAAATTTACTTAAACAAATGGTCAATGTGACCACCTCCCTGTTGGTAAACTGCCCTCAATCGCTTCTTCCACGAGGAGATGCACTTTCGAACCTCATCTAAGGTGATATCCTCCCATGCTCTACTGATTTCTCCTTAAGTTCATCTTCGGTGAATTTGTCTTTCTGGCTGCCGTAAACCTTCACCATGAGGGAATCCCATACTGAATAGTCCATCGGATTACAGTCGGGAGACTGAGGCGGCCATTCATCCTTTTTGATGAAATTAGGGGTCTCTTGCTCTAGATGATTTTGGGTCGCTCGGCTTGTATGGGCGGGTGCCCCATCTTGCTGGAAAATGTAGGCCTCATCAGGATACAGCTGACGACAATCAGGAAGTAACCCATTATCTAACAGGTTGATGTAGCGCTCAGAGTTAACTTTAGTTTCGTTTGTGGCAATAAAATGAATTCGTGTTTTCCCTTCCATGAAATCCCCGCCGATACCATTACTTTTCTGCTGAATCGTGAGGTTTCATGATAAAGCCTGGAGGGAGGAATGTCCTTTTTCCTTGAACCATAAACCCTGTCATTTTGCCTATTTTTGGCCACCTCCAACGTGAAATCCTTTTCGTCTGTAAACACAACTTTTTGCACGTCTTCAGCTGAGTAGCGTTCATATAGGGATTTACATCGGGTCTTTCTACGCTGTCTTACATTCTGATCACGCCGAGAAACTCGAATTCTCTTGTAGGCCTTCAATTTCAAACGTTTTACAATCCCTTGTACAGAGGAGCGAGAAATCCCAAGGTCGTACGCAATCTGTCTCTGGGAGCGATGAGTTCCTGGTGTATTCTCCTGGGATTGAATCAGTTCCTCCACGGCAGCCTTATTTTCTTCTGTTGAAACACTTTTGAGCCGGCCGCTGCCGGGTTTTCTAGCTGTTGATCCAGTATCCTTTATCTTTCTTATTAAGTTATAAACACTTTGAAGAGTCCAGTTCTTTGCGGGGAATTCTCGGACAATCCTATTTCCATTCCAACCTTTTTCCTTGACACATGCTTCTATGATGGCTTTATCACTTTTACTTAACGTCATGCTGGCGGGGTTTTAGCGGAAAAATAAAAAAGCAAATTCACATTAGGTTTAGCGTACGCCAGCGCGTGTGTCATACTACGCTACATTAGGTTTAGCCTACGCTAGCGCACGTACGTGTCAGATGCATACCAGGCATTCTATTTTTAGACATATGCTTTTAAATTGTTCACTATAACAAAACTATAGAACCTACATATTTGAAAATTCCAGCAATTATAGATTATATGCATCTGTTAATGTGTGCAAAATCTCAATCGCATAAGTTTTGAATTGTTGCAGTTATTAAACTTTCAATTAAGTAAAGTTTTTTTGTGGCCACCCGATATATATATATACACATTAGGGTGTGACAGTTGCCCCAACTTTGTCCTACAATGCTGTTCAAACGTTTGGTGTTGCATATTGACATAAAAAATACCCACGTGCAATGTTTTGAAGATTCATGCATATTCGAGTGAGCACCAGCAATTTGAAAAATAGTGATTTTGCTTATACGGCATACGCGCCTATATATGAGATTACACAACCATCATAAGGGATATTAACACAAATTATTTGCCTGTCTTAATTAAAAGCTGTTATCACTAACACAAAAAAGTTAATCATTCTTATTCTCTCATGGTACATTAAGGGGTTTTATCATATATTCACAAGGTATTATTTCTCTAGAGCAAGAAACCATGATTTCTGTTCGGAAACAGATGATCGTTTGCGCTGATTAGGAACGCGGAGTCTGTCATTTTCAACTACTTGAAGGACTTCTTGAAAGCGCTCCTCATCCCTGGCAACATTATGAAAGTCATGGCAAAGTTTTACACCACGCTCTGCAGCCTCATTGACGACCTGAAGCTTGTCCACAACCCGTTTCATGTTCAGGTAGTCGTCATGATCCGCCCATTCACTGGCTGGACTGTGGAGAAACTGATAGGGCATGCCTAAAATGGTGAAGAACCGGCTTGAGTCAGGCCCAATTAGGTTCACCAGGGCAGTGCCACTTTCTGGGACAGGGGGAAGATATGGCTTTCCATAGCCCCCATGATTGAGCCCCCACTCTCTTAGTAACTTCAGTGCCTTCATGGCAAAGAAGGGCCTTCCTCATCTCCTCTTTTGTCCTTTCTTGTACTTGGGACGAGAACAAAGCCAGTGGGGTCAACTCCTCAGTTAGGTACCAAGTGTGTCTACCGAGTGCCACACGTGCTTTGTCAACTATTGTGGCGTCATATGGGGCAAATTCAGCCAAGGTTTCGACCAAATTCAAGTCATTCAGTGGCGCACTTGCTGGAACGGGGCAAACAATCCACCATGGGACATAAACAGCGACTGTGAACACAGCAAACCGTTCTAACTTGGTGATTTGACTTTTAGTCACAACCTCGGCTTTGGGAAACTGCTCTTTGATCTGGCCTGACAAAAGAACAATCTTGAGGGTATAGAGCAGTTTAGCCATCCACCTTGCTTTGTGAAGTGCGCCGGGGTAGTCCATTGTGAAGTTCACTCGCTCGGATCCTTTAGTTACAAGCAGCAGACAAAGCTCTACCAGCTCCTTGTAGTCGCCACGTGTAAATGGTTGGGCTAGAGATTCACGGAAGTCAGCCATCTCCTGCTGGCGCTCCTCAAACACTCCAGGCATTGCGGGGTAGTAGTATTTTTTTTTTTCATTGTACGCCAGTTGAGAGAAATGGTTCTTGAACCTAGAAATGCAATTATTGGGATTATTGTATTTCGTACTAATCTATAATATTGTTTTAGGGGTATTAAGATTGATATGATCGATCATTTGCTTGGTGTTAGTATATCTTATAAGTCTAATAAAAGAAATTCCACTAAATTTGTTCATTAGATAATAATATTCCTTGTTATTTTGTAAAGCTTATGACTCACCTCTGGAAAACCATTATGTTTGGACTTGAAGAGCCCTCCACTTTCAAGCAATCCCAGCAAACACCTAGGATGACTTCGCCCACATGCCTGCGACAGGCGCACCAGAATACGGCACGCTCTAATTCCTTTTGGAGGGAGACGCAAGCAGCTGTTTTTTGTCCTGAAAAAAAATGTAATTGTAGTTTAAGGCCACCATTTCAGGCACGTGCTTTTTGCAGATTTCTGTTAAATCATTCACTGTATTTTGGTATTAATGTCGTGATAAATTCACGCTGATGTTTGAAATAGGTTTACCTGTATTGGATGAAGTTGTGTCGAAAACCATACCAACGACATTCTGTTCACACTCCCAATCGATCAGAAGTTGTTTGGTTGCTGTTGATATCAAGTCTCCTTGAACAAGGCCAGCTTTTTGAGTCAAATGCGGAAGAGGTGGGACTCCAAGAAGCTTTGTTCCATTGACACCAGACAAGAATGGGCAGGCGGTCATCAGTGCCTTTGGAATCCAGCGTGTCCGTAAGTTTACCATCCCAGTGCACCAGTACTTTGTCTGATGGTTGCCATTCATCCATGATTTTTAAACTTATTTCTGACACGATGGAAGCTCGGTATCGGTGGGCCGTCCTTGCATTTAGACTCAGCTTTGATGTATCTCCACCACATGCAGATACAAGGGAGTACACAATTGCACTCAGCTGGGTCGGCGAGATGTTGTTTCGAACACTGCATGAAACAAGTTCTGCCGACTTCAGAATATCATGGGGCACAAAAATTGAAACTCCCTCTTTCACTGTTCTCCGATGTTTTCTCTTTGGTTCAGCAGTGCTGGCCTCACCAATGTCATCGTCCTCATCAGAGCTAATAGGTGAATCAATATCAGCCTGTACATTCTCAGCATGATCACATTGCTCTCTCTCTTGTCGCTTTCTTCTCGCATCTGCCTTTTCTGTCGCTTCTGAACCTTTTCTGTGAGTACTTTGTTTACCCCAGAGTAGGTAGCTACTCTGTCACTTAGCATGCTTTTCATAAAGAGTATGTCAGTATCGATGGCATCTTGTTCGGCCTGAGTTTTCCCCTTTTTCGCAGCCGCCATGTCTTTCAACACTGTGTTCTTATAAAATTTCATCGTCAGGCTCAATTCTGATTTAAACTTCATAATTCCAGGATCATCAGCCCGTCTTCTATCCTCATTCTTTTTCATAAGCATCATGTAGTCTTTGTCAAAGTAAGTTTTAATCACTCGGCCAATATTGTTCCTGCCTGTAATGGTCCGGACATTCGCCTTCTGGTAATGCAAAAGCACATTGTCAATGGTGGCAGATAAAGCCTGGTCCCAATGCATATCCCGAAGGTTTGCTAACAGACATAGTAAGACCTGCCTATTAGTTGGCAGTTTGCAACCCTTTATTTCCTTTTCTTCTTCTCGGGGTACGGTGCCCAATAACATTCTGACATACTCATCATCTTGCCGTGTATCCATGATTAAATTCTCTATTCACAACATCAAATCACTGTCAAGGGAAAAGAAAAGAGCATCATTAAAATTAAATTCAATAAAATAATACGTGGAAAATTTGTGGGTCAGCGTTCCTGGCCCGGAAATGAAAATCTGATAAAATGTGCTATTTTCACACTTATTTATGACGTTCATAAGCTGAAATAGCAATACTTGCTGGTACGACGGTGCTAGCTCAAACATGCACCGATCTCCAAGAAAATTTACAGGGGTGTTTCCTAGATAAATACACAACACTAAAACTTTGAACAGCATTGTAGGACCATTTTTTGATTTTTGGAGGGCAACGGTCACACCCTAATACACATGCCCTATATATATATATATATATATATATACATGCCCTATATATAATATATATATATATATATATATATATATATAGGGCATGTGTATATATATGGCATGCACACACACACACACACACACACATATATATATATATATATATATATATATAGGGCGTATATATATATATATATATATATACACAGGGTGTTCGAGAATTATCTGTACAATTTTTGGCTGTTATTAAAAGTCAACCATGAAGTGTAGAAATTCCAGTGTTGTCCCATTTTACAGAGAATCTCATTAAGTTTCTTCTGATACCACGTTTTGACAAGTATTTTAGAAATGTACGCGGGTGACAGACATTGATGATTTAAAAGCAAGAATCACAGCTGCTATTGAGCGAATTGATGTGGATATGTTGCAGCGTACTTGGCAACATTTGGAGTATCGATTGGATGTTTTGCGAATCACTAATGGTGCGCATATCGAATGTTTGTAACAACGTTACTTTAATAAAAGAAACTTGAAAATACAGATTCTAAATAATCTTGTTTAAGAATTTTACGCGTGTTATCAAGAATTTCATTAAAAGATGAAATTGTACAGATAATGTTCGGACATACTGGAATTTCTACACTTCATGGTTGACTTTTAATAACAGCCAAAAATTGTACAGATAATTCTCGGACACCCTGTATAATGTATATATATGCCATATATATATATATATATAATATTTAGGAGAAATCCAATGACAAGGAGAAATGTAAATGCCATGAAAAGTCTTCTTTATTGCGCAACGTTTCGAGCAATACGCTCATCTTCAGGCTGTTTAATGACAATGTGAAATTAAAATCAATATTGAATGAAAAACAAAACAGAAAATTTCTATAACCTATTCGTAAAGACAAATTTTTAAAAGACTGAGAAAAGAGGGTTAAATTCTAAGTTATACAGATTTACATATAAAAATTAAGAAGTTATTTTTAAATACATGTAGTAAATGTGAAATTAATACACTGGAAAAATTACCAATAGTACACTGGAACAATGGAGCTATCTACCTTACACAGCAGTATCCGAGGCCGACTAATTTGAGCAGAGGCAAAGAACGGGAAACACGAAGGATGGCGAGGGAGATAGGGGAAGGAGGGATTATAAGGAATTGGGGAAGGAGGAGGGATCATAGTCTGAATGTTGACTCATCGTCCGTCCCTCTCAATTTGCTATGATCCCTCCTCCTTCCCCAATTCCTTATAATCCCTCCTTCCCCTATCTCCCTCGCCATCCTTCGTGTTTCCCGTTCTTTGCCTCTGCTCAAATTAGTCGGCCCTCGGATACTGCTGTGTAAGGTAGATAGCTCCATTGTTCCAGTGTACTATTGGTAATTTTTCCAGTGTATTAATTTCACATTTACTACATGTATTTAAAAATAACTTCTTAATTTTTATATGTAAATCTGTATAACTTAGAATTTAACCCTCTTTTCTCAGTCTTTTAAAAATTTGTCTTTACGAATAGGTTATAGAAATTTTCTGTTTTGTTTTTCATTCAATATTGATTTTAATTTCACATTGTTATTAAACAGCCTGAAGATGAGCGTATTGCTCGAAACGTTGCGCAATAAAGAAGACTTTTCATGGCATTTACATTTCTCCTTGTCATTGGATTTCTCCTAAATATTAAATTGAAGCTCTGTAGAAGCAACCCGCATAATTATATATATATATATGAAAATTATTTCACGAAAGTAACACGTGAAAAATATTTATGATGAATAAAACCACGAAGGAAAGGAAACACAAAAAGGTGCTCAAGCGCTTTCGTCTAATGACATCCTCAGGAATACTGAAGTACATAAAAGGTTACGGCCTATATATAGGTTACAGAAAGAAAAAAAAAAATAAAGAAATAAATAACATACATACACACAAACATATATATATATATATACATACATATCTACACACACACACACACACATATATACATATATATATATATATATACATATATATATATATATATATATATATATGCAATAAACAGAGAAGTAAAAATAAAAATTAAAGGATTAACAAAGAGGCATACAGATTTGTAAGGAAAAATATCAATTTTTAGCACAAGATCAAATGAATTATAAAAATACAAATTTATACTGGAAATCTGCCCGGGTTTCAACACTTTGCCTTTTATAGTCAAGTTTCGATTATATATAAAAATAAAATGAAGATTAAAAGTTAATAAAGTAGCATACAAGTTTACCAAAGATTTAGCGTCCTACCCTTTTTATCTAAATCTGTTTTGAAGGAATTCAAAACAACAGGATCGAGTTGAAAAAGACCTTTGCTTATGTTGAAGTTATTTGAAAGTTGGATAATGGCAGACTCAAGAATATTTCTATTAACAATGTTTCTAGAGTTAAATAAAACTGAAGCATTATTCCAATCAATACAGTGGGATAACTCTGACAAATGGACAAAAAGAGCACTGGACAACTGTCCTGTTCTAACGGAATATTGATGCTGTTTTATACGTGTGTGCAAATCCTTTCCCGTCTGACCTATGTAAAAGGAATCACATTGTTTACACCCAATTTTATAGATAATGCCTGAATTATTGGTAGGGCTATTTTTTACTATGATATTTTTCACAATATTGTTATATGAAAATACTACATTAATATCCAAAAGTTTAAGTACATTAGCAATGCCTAAAAAAGCCCGGGAAAAATGGAAGTACGAGTGTTATTATTGACACGATAGAAAGTTCGTTTTGCCTTGTTGAGACAAGATTCCATAAACGCAGATGGATAACACAGATCACTTCCAATACCGTTGATTTTTTCCAATTCGGCATCGATGTATTCCGGACTGGCGATCCTAAGGGCGCGGAGAAACATTGATGAAAAAATGGCCTTCTTAGTGGGGGTGTCATGTCCCGAGTAAAAGTATACGTAGGACAAATTGTTTGTTGTTTTCCATAGTTATTATGGACAAAGTGGACTACATCGGAAAGATGAACGAGCTTCTCCAGGACCCCGCCACATACAGCAAACTTAGGAAGAACCCGCAGGATGACGTCATCAAATCATTTAATAGTGGCTTGAAACGCATTCTCAAAGATCATAAGGACTTAATTCCGCGTTTCATATCCACTTCA
>JAJOZX010008853.1:127500-140000 GCA_023014485.1 Bathynomus jamesi | reverse complement strand
TGGAAGTGTAATTAAACAACAAGTGAATATGAATTAATTGGTAATTGTAATCCATAATTGTAATCGTAATTGTAATGAACCAAAATTAATACGTATACAGTCATGTACTCAAAGTGTACTTATGTGTACTATTACGAAATGATATCGCCTTCATAAATGAAGACGGCGAAAAAATACAAATTAGTTTTTATTTTATTTTTTAATTTGAAATTTGCAATCTTTTAAAACATCTGATCATGTGTTTAAAAAGGGGGGAAATTTAACCTTCAACTGTTCTCCCCCAAACATTTAAGTTATATTATACGTATATTTGTAAAAATACACGACTTTATTTTGCCACTTCATTTAAGGCACTTCTCCATTAGACTTCATATTAGCACCTCATTAGGAGGGGGCAGAGGCCCCTTGCCTTCTTAATATTTTTAGATTCCGGCCCATGCCATGGTCGAAAGAGGTCGAACCTCTACCCCTGTAAATTCAGAGTACTAACTGTAATTTTTAAGTAGTAAACCAAAGTAAGAGAAACTTTTTATTTTTCCCTTCGAGCCGTGCTCTCTTCAGGAACTCAGTCAAGTCGACAAGTTATAAAAGAAAAGTCGATAATTTTAGTATAAGAGAAAGGATCAGAGAATTATTGAAAGAAAAGAATTAACAGTGTCGACCCCATAAAGCGAGAGAAAAGAATTATAGGAAAGTATAAAGAAGAAACATCCGTTGCTTGCCTCCTACCTAGAACCCCCGTCGAATCCGAACCGACAAAGGGCCATAAAGAGGGGGTTAACATATATATTAGGGTGGTCCTCAAGCATAGGGGGGGATTTTCAAACGTATATTTCTCTTGCTCCCAGGGTCTCAATCTGTGAGGTTATACATAAAAACACTGTGGTTAAAATATCATTGAGAAATAATAATATTTACCCTGTGCTCAAGAAGGTTGAAGTTATGCCCCTATGTGGGCCGTTGACACGCCTTGCTGAGAGGGTCGGATTGTGTTTGGTGTTGCTCTCACCGTTGACAGATTAGTGCTTTTTTTTGGCTTGCCTTTAGAATTGGTATTAAACGTTTCCAATGTATCTTCCCCAGGCGTTATTTTGGTGAAATGGCCAGTACACGTTCAAAAGACTTCCTTGTGACGCCAGTCTCTGCACTCACGGGGACCAAGCTGCCGTCCATCGGCGACGTCCTCGGCCTGACTCTGCACAAGCTGAGCACGAAGGCGGCAACGACGACGAGGGAGGCTGTCACGGCCGTTGCTGATGAAGTGCTTATCTTGTGGACGAAAGCGCGGATTCCAACGACGAGACGAGACCACATCACTGAGAAGCTAGAGAAGTTGCATGGCGAATACAAGCTTCTCAAGAAGAAGAATCGACGCTCAGATGCCCAGATTGCACGGGAAGCCTCCTTCCAGCAGATGTTCTGCAACCTCTTCGATGTCGCCCACGCTGACGCACTGAACATGATGAACATCGAGGACAAGGCCTTCCTGATCGCCCAACGAGAACCCGGCCGCAGTGGGACCATGGGAGGAGCTGATGTGGTCCTGGCTCGCACAGAGCGCAATGTTGCGCAGCGGAGGGAGGCTGAACAACGCCGTCAGCACCGTGCGACTGAAGAAATGGCCACTACTTCTCAAACAGCAGAATTGGCCTCTTCCTGCTCGAGCTCTTCACCCCCCAGCGACTCTCCCACCCGTGCGCTGTCGGAGGTTGCAGCCCACCCAAGCGCAGTCGGCCGGCGAATATCATTTCACCGGCACTGGCGGCTAGCTTGGACCGCACGAAGCTGACCGACCGCGACGCCGTTTACGTGCTCGGTGAGACGGCTCGGTCCCTTGGCCACAACATTGATGAGTTGAACATCAACCGGTCGTCCATACGGCGCCAGAGGATGGCGCAACGCCAACAAGTTGCCGCTCGGCTCAAGGAGCCCTTCCATCCAGAAGCTGCGCTCGTTGTTCACTGGGATGGGAAGCTGATGGCGGATCTGACGTCCAAGGAACAGGTTGATCGACTCCCGATCCTGGTCTCTTGTGGCGGCGAGGTGCAGCTCCTCCAGGTCGCCAAGCTCGGTTCCGGTACTGGTGCAAACTGTGCCAAAGCTGTGGTGGAAGCTCTGCGAGACTGGGGATTGGATGACAAAGTTGGTGCCCTCTCGTTCGACACTACGGCTTCAAACACGGGAAAGAACACAGGTGCATGCGTGCTGATCGAGCAGGAACTTGGGAGAAGCCTCCTCTATCTGGCATGTCGTCACCATGTCCTGGAACTTCTTGTCAGTGCGGTTTTCACGGAAGTCCTTGGACCGTCGTTGGCACCCGAGGTTCAGCTCTTCAAGCGATTCAAGGCGCAATGGGAGTTTGTGAACCAAGAAGATTACGACCACGTCATGAGTGATGCCAACGCTCGTCAAATCGTCGAGGAGGATGCAGACTCCATCATCGAGTTCTGCAAGAAGGCCTTGCAGAAAGGTCACCCCCGGGATGATTATTTGGAGCTCTTGGAACTCACCATCATCTTCCTCGGCGGAGTGCCCCCCCCCGTGGGATTCGGTTCCGAGCGCCCGGTGCGATGCAGCAGGCCCGCTGGATGTCGAAGGTGTTGTACGCCCTGAAGGTATGGATGTTCCGGCGGCAGTTACGGCTCACAGCCAAGGAAGAGGCCGGAGTTCGGCGCCTGAGCGTGTTCGCCGTGAAGTTCTACACAAAGGCGTGGACGGAGGCCCCGAACGCAGGCCCCCCTGAGATCTCTGGCTCCTCCAGGCTCTGGAAAAATACGAAGACAAGGAGGTGGCGAAAGCAGCCAAGTCGAAATTCGCCAACCACCTGTGGTACTTGTCTGAGGAGTTGGTGGCCCTGGCTCTCTTCGACGACGATGTTCCTCCGGAAACGAAGAAGGCGATGACTGCTGCGATATTGGAGGAGCCAACGGAGGAGGACGACCCGCCCAAGAGAGCGTCGGTCCTGGCGTGCTCTTCCCTGTCATTAGAGACATTCGTGACGGGGAGGACTCGCCAGTTCTTCGACCGACTCCAATTGCGACGTGGATTCCTGGAACAGGATGTGTCGAAATGGCCGGACAGCGAGCAATTCCAAGCGGCTGCCGAGGTGGTCCGGAACCTGTCCGTGACCAACGACCATGCCGAGCGGGCCGTGGCGTTGGCACAAGAATACAACAGGCGCCACAAGAAGAAGGAGGACCAGCTGCAGTACATGCTCCTGGGTGTTGCAGAGCACCGGAAGAAATTCCCGGACGCTCGGAAGGCCACGCTGCGAACCGGGTGACAATGAGTGGCGTCAGCACCCATGAGACCCCCGCCCCTGAGCGGCTAATACCCTTAAATGGGGGGGACCCGGAGGCTGGTATACCCTATAAACTTCAACCTTCATGAGCAGAGGTTAAATATTATTATTTCTCAATGAAATTTTAACCACAGTGTTTTTATGGGTAACCTCACAGATTGAGGTCCTGGGAGCTGAATAATTCCAACTTTCGATTTTGAGGACCACCCTAATATATATATATATATATATATACCCTATATATATATATAATATATATATATATATTATATATATATATATATATATACCCTATATATATATATATATATATATATATATATACCCTATATACATATATATATATATATATATATATACCCTATATATATATATATACCCTATATATATATATATATATATATACCCTATATATATATATATATATACACCCTATATATATATATACACCCTATATATATATATATACACCCTATATATATATATATATATATATATATATACACCCTATATATATATATATATATATATATATATATACCCTATATATATATATATATATATATATATATCCTATATATATAACGGGTGGGCACGGGAATCAAGTGTTTTTTGAATAGCTAGTAATCGGCCATTAGGAATGGAAGGGGCGTGCGGTAGGTAGCATTCCATTCCTGGGTTCATAGCATTTAACTTTAACTAACACTCACCTTTATCTTTCAGGTGCCATCATGGAGCAGTGGACGTTAGAACACCGCATGTTCGCGTATGATCATTTTGTTAGGAGTGGCGAGTCAGTGACAGCAGTTCAGCGTGCGTTTCGCCGCAGATTCAACATTCATCGAAATGACTCTGTTCCCGCTCGTGACACAATCTTACGTTGGGTTAACAATCTTCGAACAGGAGGCTCAATAATGAAAACAAAACCGAAGGGGCCGCAACGCACTGTGCGTACTCCAGAGAACGTTGAAAGGGTCAGACAAGCGATGTTGCAAAGCCCAGGCCGCTCTGCTCGGAGACATTCAGCTGCACTCGGAATCAGCAATCGTACTGTTAGACGGATTTTGCATGAAGAATTACATTTTCACCCATACAAGTTAGCGATGGTGCAGGAATTGAATGTAAACGATTGCCCCCAACGACTGAATTTTGCACAGGAAATGCTTGCACTTTATGAGCAGAATGAAAACATGATGGTGGTAATGAGTGATGAAGCCCATTTCCACCTTAATGGGGCCGTCAACAATCAAAACTGTCGGTATTGGGCTGCTGAAAATCCGCGACAACTCCATGAAAAACCGCTGCATAGCCCTAAGGTTACAGTTTGGTGCGCGGTGGGAAAGTTTGGCGTCATCGGTCCCTATTTCTTCGAACAAAATGGGGTTACCGTTACCATAACATCTGGGCGTTACATTGAGATGGTGAACACCTTTTTCATCCCTGAGTTACGAAGGCGTATTGCTCGTCGACATTTGTGGTTTCAGCAAGATGGGGCCACGCCACACACCGCCAGAGCGTCAATGGCTGTTCTTCGCCCCCTGTTTCCCAACCATCTCATTTCGAGATTTGGTGACATTGCATGGCCCCCTCGGTCCCCTGACTTGTCCACATGTGACTTCTTTCTATGGGGGTACCTCAAGTCACGTGTCTACGAGGACAAGCCCCGTACATTAGATGCATTGAAGGAAGCGATCCGTCAACAAATCATCCAAATCAACAGAGACCTGCTGGGAAGAGTGGAGGTCAATTTTCGTAAACGCCTTCAACAATGCGTCGACGGCCAAGGACATCATATGCCAGATATAATTTTCGGTACATGATTATTATGACATGAAATGCTATGTTCTTACGAATGTTGTTCTACCAATATATTTTCTTTACAAAAATAAATATCATTTTCCTGATTATTCCAAAAACACTTGGTTCCCGTGCCCCACCCTGTATATATATATATATATATATATATATATACACTATATATATATATATATATAATCATGCGGGTTGCTTCTACAGAGCTTCAATTTAATATTTAGGAGAAATCCAATGACAAGGAGAAATGTAAATGCCATGAAAAGTCTTCTTTAATGCGCAACGTTTCGAGCAATACGCTCATCTTCAGGCTGTATAATAACATGTGAAATTAAAATCAATAATTGAATGAAAAACAAGACAAAGAAAATTTCTATAACCTATTCATAAAGGCAAATTTTAAAAGACTGAGAAAAGAGGGTTAAATTCTAAGTTATACAGATTTACATATAAAAATTAAGAAGCTATTTTTAAATACATATAGTAAATGTGAAATTAATACACTGGAAAAATTAACAATAGTACACTGGAATAATGAAACTAACTAACCTTTCACTGCAATTTCCGAGGCTAACTGATTTAAGCAGAGGCAAGACGAGAAAACAAAAGATGGCGAGGGCGATTGGGGAAGGGGGGATTATAAGGAATTGGGGAGGGAGGAGGGATTATAAAAAATTTAGAGGGACGGCTAATGAGTCAACATTTAGAGTAGGGGACAATGTTTTAATGTAAAGCGATTCCAAAATTCTTAGTGAGTTGGGACAAGTATTACAACCAAGAATTTTAAAATTGTCTAAAGTGACATCAGTTTTACATTTTATACTGTGTTCCCGAATACTAGAAACTTCTTTAGTTTTTAAAATTTTACCTATTCGGCCACTTATTCCCATATGCGAATAAAATCTAGCCCTGAGAGAGCGAACAGTGCTGCCAAAGTAATTCCTAAGGAGACACCTAGGGCAGGTAAATAAATATACAACACCGCTACGCAACGAGTCAGGGGTTCGATCCTTCGCTGAGAAAAAGCTACCTAAAGACGTTTTATTAATAAATATGATGCGGAAATCAGTATGATAAAAAAATTTCCTTAACAACTTTGTAAATTTAAGCTTAAATTCCTTATTCAAAGGACCCATTTCAGGTACCAAGAAATATTTTATATCCTTCGGCACTGTAATACAAGGAAGTTGAGGGCTATAAACATTATTTAAGAAGGATCTAATTAGTTTGTCTACATATTGAACAGGAAAACTATTATTAGTAAAGTATGATCTTGGATTATTAAATTCATCATTAAGTAAGGTAAAACTAGAGGTCAAATTATATCCTCTGAACAGGAGAGTTTTAATACAAGACATCTTATAGTTGAAATCAGTAAAACTAAAAAAATTCATGCCCAAACCAGTGAAAGTGGGTTTCCTGTAAACTGATGTTGTAATAGAACCACCGTTTTTCGAAATTAAAAGATCTAAAAAGGGGAGGAGCCATTTGCTCAGTTTCCATTGTATACGTTATATTGGGGTGCAAAGAATTTAGGAAGTTAAAGAATTGTTGCGCTTGTACCGCATTATCAAAGACAGCTATCGAATCATCAACGAAGCGTCGATAGAAAATGGCTTGAGATGGTGGGAGATTGTCTAAAAATTACACTTTCTAAATGAGTCATAAAAAAATCAGCGCTAACGGTCCGACAGTGATCCCATCCCTACACCATCAATTTGTGGTAAACCTTATTGTTGAAAGTGAAATAGCATTGTTTGAAGACCAATTCTAAAAGTTCCTTAAAATGAGACAATGAAAAACCATGAAAATTATCAACTGAGCTAAAAACCTATCTAGAGTGGTGTAGGGATGGGATCACCGTCGGACCGTTAGCAGCTGATTTTTTTATGACTCATTTAGAAAGTGTAATTTTTAGACAATCTCCCGCTCATCTCAAGCCAATTTTCTATCGACGCTCGTTGATGATTCGATAGCTGTCTTTGATAATGCGGTACAAGCGCAACAATTCTTTAACTTCCTAAATTCTTTGCACCCCAATATAACGTATACAATGGAAAACTGAGCAAAATGGCTCCTCCCCTTTTTAGATCTTTTAATTTCGAAAAACGGTGATTATATTACTACATCAGTTTACAGGAAACCCACTTTCATGGTTGGGCATGAATTTTTGTTTTACTGATTTCAAACTATAAGATGCTTGTATTAAAACTCTCCTGTTCAGAGGATATAATTGACCTCTAGTTTTACCTTACTTAATGATGAATTTAATAATCTAAGATCATACTTTACTAATATAGTTTTCCTGTTCAATATGTAGACAAAAAATAGATCCTTCTTAAATAATGTTTATAGCCCTCAACTTCCTTGTATTACAGTGCCGAAGGATATAAAATATTCTTGGTGCCTGAAATGGTCTTTGAATAAGGAAATTTAAGCTTAATTTACAAAGTTGTTAAGGAAAATTTTTATCATACTGATTCCGCATCATATTTATTAATAAAAACGTCTTTAGGTAGCTTTTCTCAGCGAAGGATCGAACCCCTGACTCGTTGCGTAGCGGTGTTGTATATTTATTACCGCCCTAGGTTCTCCTTGGGAAATTACATTGGCAGCACTGTTCGCTCTCTCAGGGCTAGATTTTATTCGCATATGGGAATAAGTGGCCGAAAACAGGTAAAATTTTAAAACTAAAGAAGTTTATAGTATTCGGGAACACAGTATAAAATGTAAAACTGATGTCACTTTAGACAATTTTAAAATTCTTGGTTGTAATACTTGTCCCAACTCACTAAGAATTTGGAATCGCTTTACATTAAAACATTGTCCCCTACTCTAAATGTTGACTCATCAGCCGTCCCTCTAAATTTTTTATAATCCCTCCTCCCTCCCCAATTCCTTATAATCCCCCCTTCCCCAATCGCCCTCGCCATCTTTTGTTTCTCGTCTTGCCTCTGCTTAAATCAGTTAGCCTCGGAAATTGCAGTGAAAGGTTAGTAGTTTCATTATTCAGTGTACTATTGTTAATTTTTCCAGTGTATTAATTTCACATTTACTATATGTATTTAAAAATAGCTTCTAATTTTATATGTAAATCTGTATAACTTAGAATTTAACCCTCTTTTCTCAGTCTTTTAAAATTTGCCTTTATGAATAGGTTATAGAAATTTTCTTTGTCTTGTTTTCATTCAATTATTGATTTTAATTTCACATGTTATTATACAGCCTGAAGATGAGCGTATTGCTCGAAACGTTGCGCATTAAAGAAGACTTTTCATGGCATTTACATTTTCCTTGTCATTGGATTTCTCCTAAATATTATATATATATATATATATATATATATATATATATATACCCTATATATATATATATATACCTATATATATATATATTATATATATATATATATATATATATAGATATATATATATATATATATATATATATATATACCCTATTATATATATATATATATACCCTATATATATATATATATATATATATACCCTATATATATATATATATATACCCTATATATATATATATTATATATATAAAATATATATATATACCCTAGATATATATATATATAAAATATATATATACCCTATATATATATATATATATTTAGGATAAAAACGAAGACGTAGAGCAAGAAAGTCATTATATTTGGCTGCAGCCGACGTTTGGCAACTCTACCCATTTTCAAGGCCTAATAAAATAAAAGGCTAAAATTAATGCATGACAAAAAAAATAAAAAATTATACGAATGTCAAAAACAAACTAATTCATAGCACAGAATAAAACCACTTAAAGAATAAAATTAAAAAAGCGTAAAACAAGCATAAGCCAAAAACAAATTAAAAAATTATATACATGACAAATAACACATGATAAAAGTAAAACTTTAAAACTAAAAAACATTCAAACAAATTAGTTAAAAATTATTAAAAACTTCACTAATAAAAAGTTAAATAAAAAAACGCAAAAGTGCACGAAAACATACCATGCTCACTTGACATCCTCAAACAACTGAGGCGAAAAGGAGACAGGGTCAAGGGGAAAACAGAAAAATTAGTTTCGCCTCAGTTGTTTGAGGATGTCAAGTGAGCATGGTATGTTTTCGTGCACTTTGCGTTTTTTATTTAACTTTTTATTAGTGAAGTTTTTAACTAATTTTTAACTAATTTGTTTGAATGTTTTTAGTTTTAAAGTTTACTTTTATCATGTGTTATTTGTCATGTATATAATTTTTAATTTGTTTTGGCTTATGCTTGTTTTACGCTTTTAATTTTTATTCTTTAAGTGGTTTTATTCTGTGCTATGAATAGTTTGTTGTTTGACATTCGTATAATTTTTATTTTTTTTGTCATGCATTAATTTTAGCCTTTTATTTATTAGGCCTTGAAAATGGGTAGAGTTGCCCGAAACGTCGGCTGCAGCCAAATATAATTTCTTGCTCTACGTCTTCGTTTTATCCTAAATGTAAAATTACGTCTCCTTAGGAGGGATCCTATTTCATATATATATATATATATATATATATATATATATATATATATATATTATATATATATACCCTATATATATATATATATATATAAATATATATATATATATATTATATATATATATACCCTATATATATATATATATATATATATATATATATATACCCTATATATATATATATATATATTAATATATATATATATATATATATAATTCAAAGCTGGGCACTTGCGGTTTTTTTTGCGGTACTGCGGTACTACCGCACTACCAAACCGGTACCGCATAACGCAGTACCGCAAAAAATGCGGTAGCGGTACTGCTGTACTTTCAGCGATCCTTTGCGGTACTGCGTTATGCGGTACCGGTTGGTAGTGCGGTAGTACCGAAGTACCGCAAAAAAAAACGCAAGTGCCCAGCTTTGATATATATGCCCTATATATATATATATATATATATATATACCCTATATATATATATATATATAATATATATATTAGAGTTGCACCGATACCAATATTTTGGCCGATACCGATACTTTTTAATTAAGTTTTAAAAATGATTATTAATAAAAGTTCAAGTAAATGATATAATATCTCAATTAACTTAAAATGCCTTTCCCAATCCCAACTTAGGGCCTTGGCCCTAAAGCCATTACTAATAAAGTTAGATGTAAATTTAATGTTGTATAAAAATATTTTAAATTAAATTAATACAAAGATGATAATTTTATAACTTATTACTGTAAACTAGTATATTATCATACACTGGTATATTGGGGTACATACAGTAAAAGTACTGCTATCACTGTAGGCTGGTCTAGCTTACTTGGGCCCTATACCATTATTAATACATAAGAATTGTAAATTTATTTACCAGAAATATTTTTTATTTTATCAATATATATATTTGAAATTAAATTAAGAAAAAGAAATATATATATATCTTATTATATAAAGTTCTAAACCAATGAATGCATATAATGGTAGTGTATTATCAATAACTTTACACACGAGATTCAAGCATTCAAGCAACTGAATGGTTTATTATGATTATGCATGCCGCGTGGTGCCATCTATGAACAACTTTACAAAACTTTCATTTTACTGAAAAACTATTACTGTAATTTGAAATGTATATTTATATGATACTGTATTACTGTATTGAATATTTGTAATCTTGTATAGGGGCTATAGTTACATATTATGATTTTTTGTTTTGTTAGTAAATGTAAACATTGCTAATTTTGATAAAAATATATATTAAACAACTAAATAAGATATTACTGTATAATAATAAAAAAAATTAATTTATATAAAATAAGATAATTTCTTCAAAAAACAGTAATTCAAAGTATCGGTATCGGTTTTCAGAACAGTATCGGCCGATACCGATACTTTGTGAAAAGTGGCCGATACGGCCGATACCGATACCGATACATCGGTGCAACTAATATTTATACCCTATATATATATATATATATATATAATATATACCCTATATGTATATATATATATATATACACAAACTCAGAATGGTTCCCTGAGAACATTATATGTTAAACACAAACCGTGCATGGAACAAGGAACTCTTCTGGGAAAATTAAATCCACTATAGTCCGAATAAGTAATGGTAAATGACAAATACCACAGTTTTTTTCCTTTTTCATGATTTAGCCGACGTGGGCAACGGGTCTCTCGCAAAGAGATCCCATAAATATAGCTTCCCTCACCAGCTATCTGCAAAGCAGACAGGATCCAGCTTTGGGACATGGATCTAGGGTTTAAAGCAAGCCTAGATCCCTACATTCAGAACCTCTATATAAGTAAAAGACTCGTTGCATTCACGTCGTGTTGAATAAATCAAAGAAAAAGGGGGTAACTATTGTATTTTAGCCAAAAAAACCAAAACTTAAACCTCAACCGGGACATTGAGCGTCCACTTTTCAAGGCACGAAACACGTCCGTTTAGTATACACAAACTCAGAATAGTTCCCTGAGAACATTATATGTTAAACACAAACCGTGCATTCGGACTATAGTGGATTTAATTTTCCCAGAAGAGTTCCTTGTTCCATGCACGGTTTGTGTTTAACATATAATGTTCTCAGGGAACCATTCTGAGTTGTGTATACTAAACGGACGTGTTTCGTGCCTTGAAAAGTGGACGCTCAATGTCCCGGTTGAGGTTTAAGTTTTGGTTTTTTTTGGCTAAAAATACAATAGTTACCCCATTTTTTTTGATTTATTCAACACGACGTGAATGCAACGAGTCTTTTACTTATATAGAGGTTTCTGAATGTAGGGATCTAGGCTTGCTTTAAACCCTAGATCCATGTCCCAAAGCTGGATCCTGTCTGCTTTGCAGATAGCTGGTGAGGGAAGCTATATTTATGGGATCTCTTTGCGAGAGACCCGTTGCCCACGTCGGGCTAAAATCATGAAAAAGGAAAAAACTGTGGTATTTGTCATTTACCATACTTATTCGGACTATAGTGGATTTAATTTCCCAGAAGAGTTCCTTGTTCCATGCACGGTTTGTGTTTAACATATAATGTTCTCAGGGAACGATTCTGAGTTGTGTATACTAAACGCGTGTTTCGTGCCTTGAAAAGTGGACGCTCAATGTCCGGTTGAGGTTTAAGTTTTGGTTTTTTTGGCTAAAAATACAATAGTTACCCCCTTTTTCTTTGATTTATTCAACACGACGTGAATGCAACGAGTCTTTTACTTATATAGAGGTTCTGAATGTAGGGATCTAGGCTTGCTTTAAACCCTAGATCCATGTCCCAAAGCTGGATCCTGTCTGCTTTGCAGATAGCTGGTGAGGGAAGCTATATTTATGGGATCTCTTTGAGAGAGACCCGTTGCCCACG
>JAJOZX010008853.1:107500-122500 GCA_023014485.1 Bathynomus jamesi | reverse complement strand
AACTTCGAGGGAAATCAAAGGAAGAAATGAGGCAATTGACGTCTGACCGGCAATCGGAAGATCCCGGGTTCAATTCCCAGGTGGTTACTTCATTTTTTCATTTGTTCCGTTTTCTCTCTCTCGTCTTGCGCGGAATATCTCCTATACAAGCGTCGTTCTTTACGTTATTTATACTGCGTGTTCTTTGCAGTTGAATGTATATAATGTTACGGCATGCGAGAGGTGCCCCCTTGGGGCATTGGTTTCTGCGAGTATGTAGAAGAATTACGGCATTTGGAAGAGTGAAGTCCATGGTGTAATGGTATCGCGTCTGACCGGCAATCGGAAGATCCCGGGTTCGATTCCCAGGTGGTTACTTCATTTTTTCATTTGTTCCGTTTCTCTCTCTCGTCTTGCGCGGAATATCTCCTATACAAGCGTCGTTCTTTACGTTATTTATACTGCGTGTTCTTTGCAGTTGAATGTATATAATGTTACGGCATGCGAGAGGTGCCCCCTTGGGGCATTGGTTTCTGCGAGTATGTAGAAGAATTACGGCATTTGGAAGAGTGAAGTCCATGGTGTAATGGTATCGCGTCTGACCGGCAATCGGAAGATCCCGGGTTCGATTCCCAGGTGGTTACTTCATTTTTTCATTGTTCCGTTTTCTCTCTCTCGTCTTGCGCGGAATATCTCCTATACAAGCGTCGTTCTTTACGTTATTTATACTGCGTGTTCTTTGCAGTTGAATGTATATAATGTTACGGCATGCGGGAGGTGCCCCCTTGGGGCATTGGTTTCTGCGAGTATGTAGAAGAATTACGGCATTTGGAAGAGTGAAGTCCATGGTGTAATGGTATCGCGTCTGACCGGCAATCGGAAGATCCCGGGTTCGATTCCCAGGTGGTTACTTCATTTTTTCATTTGTTCCGTTTCTCTCTCTCTCGTCTTGCGCGGAATATCTCCTATACAAGCGTCGTTCTTTACGATATATAATATATATATATATATATATATACCATATATATATATATATATATATATATATATATATATATATATATACCATATATATATATATATATATATATATATATATACCATATATATACCATATATATATATATATAATAATGTTATAATGTTTCAGACCAACAAAGACCCTAGGATCCACTCATGGCTGGTCTACCTGTGTTCGTGTATTGTGTATGTCCTCCGTGGTGGCGGACGGGACCTACAATTTTACGTGGGTTCCGAACCACAAGAACATAAGAAATTTATGTAAAAACTGCCGGTAAATTGGCAACGACCAATTTTTACGAATCTAAATAATTATCAATTTAAAACTAATTAATTATCGATTTAAAACTAAAGATAGAATCTCTGATCCAGAGGATCAAGTCATAATAGACTATCCACAAATATGTTACACTCTATATCTATTTATGAAGGTCATGCAAATATATCGGATCCAAAGAATCCAGTCAATTTCATTACGATATCCATCAAGTCACGGTCCATATCGATAGCGGACCAAGTCAAAATTTACAATCATATACACTTACGAGAAAAAGAGTAGGTGTGGCTGTAAAGACTGTACAGTAATGTAGAAATATGTGTGCACCCAATTTGGGTCTCCCATTTAAAGGTGTTTGTGGGGCAAGTGAAGATCATGAGTTTTTCAATACCTCACAGTACTATGGGGGGCACCGCTCGGCAGAGGAATCTCTTTAAATGGGGTGTGTAAGGACAGAGAGTATCCCCTAACCCAAGACGCTGCCTCCCTATATCCCACAACACTTGTGTTGAGCTGTGGGATCTATCCCCAGAAAGCCTTAATTTTACTACCTTAAACTATACCCTTTCTATCAACATGCGCGTCTAATCGATTTTTAAACATGTTTATAGACGTGCTACTAATTACTTCTCCCGGCAAACTATTCCAGCTATTTACTATTCTATGCGTAAAAAAGTTTTTCGCAACTGCTGTCTCGAACCTTCTACTTGTCAACTTACACCCGTTATTTCTAGTCCTATTATATTGAGATATTTCGAAAAAGCTATCTCTATCTACGTTATCGAACCCATTCATAATTTTGAAAACCTGGACTAGATCACCCCTTAACCTCCTGGTCTCGAGTGTTGTCAATTTTAACTCCTTAAGCCTATCCTCGTACGACTTTGACCTAAGCGACGGAATCATCTTAGTTGCTCGTCTTTGAACTCTTTCGATTTTGTCTATATCTTTGCGCATATACGGATTCCAAAATTGGACCGCGTACTCCAAATGGGGTCTAACTAATGATTTATAAAGTGGAACTATAATATCGCGCGATTTGTACTCAAAATTTCGAGCTATAAAACCTAACACTTTGTTCGCCTTATTGACCGCTGCTGTACTTTGTTTCGCTACTTTTAAATCACCAGTGACTATAACTCCTAAATCTTTTTCCTGCTCTACGCTTGTTAAATCTTTCCCTGACATACTATACGCAAATTTACCGTTACGCGAACCTATATGCAAAATTTTGCACTTATCAACGTTAAATCATATATATATATATATATATATATATATATATATATATATATATATATATATATATACCGGGTGAACCAAAAGTAGGTGGACAGTAGGTTGAATAGGGTTTGTGTTATATTATATTAACTATGGTGTTCATTATAACTATGGTGTTTGTGTTATATTATATTAAATATTATAACTAAATTTATTTAAATTTAATCTTTTTTCTTTTCAGATAGTTCAGAGAACCCATAATGGCAAATAATCTAAATACTGATGCCAGAAAATGGGTGTTAATAGAGTATTGGAAATCTCAAAATACTGAAACTGTTAGAACAAAATGGGTTGAAACATTTGGTACTCAAGCCCCAAAGAGAGAAACCATTTACCGCATTCGTGACAAATTTGATGCCACTGGCTCAATCTTAATGCCCCAAGAACTGGTCGACCCAAAACAGTTTGCACAGAGGACAATAAGCAACTTGTTGCCGAAGCATTTGTTCACAGTCCCAAAAAGTCCACCAGAAGAGCCTCAGCAGAACTGGACATTTCACAAACCTCTATTATACGAATTCTGAAATCTATTGGGTTGAAAGCTTATCGTCCACGGCTAATTCATGGCTTATTGGAGGATGACCCAGACAGGCGGCTGCAATTTAGTGAGATCATGCTGAACGAAATTGAAGGAAATCCAATAATTTTAGATAACATTGTGTGGACCGATGAGGCTTCTTTCAAATTATCAGGTCATGTTAACCGACATAATTGTGTTTACTGGTATAGTGAGAACATGCATTTAACATTAGAGCAGCAACTAAACCAGCCGGGTGTCACTGTTTGGGGTGGTATTTCAAGTTCTGGTGTTTTAGGACCAATTTTTGTTGATGGAACAGTCACAGGTGATAAGTATCTCGAAATTCTAATGAATGAAGTTGTTCCACACTTACAACAACAGCCTAATTCACATGACCTCTATTTCCAACAAGATGGGGCCCCTCCACATTATTCAAGAGCAGTCCGTGAGTATCTTGATGAAACATTTCCCGAGAAATGGATCGGCCGAAGAGGTCCAATTGAATGGCCTGCACGTTCACCTGACTTTACCCCAATGGATTTTCTTTTGGGGAGTACTCAAAGACAAAGTTTATAGTCGAAAACCACGGTGTTGGTGATTTGAAAAATTACATCAGAGATGCATTTCAAGAAATTAATGCACAAAGAAACTTGTGCAAAAATGTTTGTCGAAGTGTGAAAGGTAGACTTCAAAACTGTGTAAATTGTGATGGACAGCAATTTGAGCACCTGCGTTGATAAAATTTTCAGTGCTTTTGTATTGTATTGGTATAAGTTAATTTTTTTTTTATTTTGTATTATAGTATACAAAAAAATTAAATATAATTGTATATTTATTCTCAAAATAAACGTTATCATTTACTGTCCACCTACTTTTGGTTCACCCGGTATATATAGCCCTATATATATATATATTATATATATATATATATATATATATATATATATATATATATGCCATATATATATATATATTATATATATATATATATATATATATATATGCCATATATACACGGTGAACCAAAAGTAGGTGGACAGTAGGTTGAATACGGTTTGTGTTATATTATATTATAACTATGGTGTTCATTATAACTATGGTGTTTGTGTTATATTATATTAAATATTATAACTAAATTTATTTAAATTTTATTTTGTATTATAGTATACAAAAAAATTAAATATGTATTCTCAAATAAACGTTATCATTTACTGTCCACCTACATTTGGTTCACCCTATATATATATATATATGCCCTATATATATATATATATATATATATTATATATACCCTATATATATATATATATATATATATATATATATATGCCCTATATATATATATATATATATATATGCCCTATATATATATATATGCCCTATATAAGCACACCGGACAAAAAATTAGTCACCCCTCTCAGAATGTACCTAATAACGTGTGACGGCGCCTCTGGCCTTGATAACCGCACGAATCCGGCGAGGCAGAGACTCTACGAGGTTGTGCATGTACTGAACATCGATTTGCTGCCACTCGTTCATCAGCCGGTCCCGAAGTTCCGCCAGAGTCCGTGGGTGTCTATTCCTGCGCTTCACTTTCTGTTTCCAGCCTGAACAACACCTTCGACGCATTCAGGATTAAAGGCTTCATTGGACCTGCGATGTACTCGTCGCCTCCCATCATTGGAGAACAAACAAAAACGGGACTCATCGGACCAAATTACACGTTTCCAATCTGCCGCAGTCCAGTTTTTGTGCCTCTGAGCCCATTTATAACGTGCCAATTTGTGACTTGCTGTTAACAGCGGCCTCTTCTGTGGTACCCTGCTCCAGATGTCCATCGCATGCAGTTCTCGTCGCAATGTCCGTTCGGAAATTGCTCGCTGGAGAACCTCATTGGTTTCTTGGAGCAATTGTTCTCTGGTTTGAAAACGATTTGCAGTTACTAGACGAGAAACATGGCGGCGGCCCCTATTGTCGAGAATTGTTTTCCGGCCACAGTTACGCCGTCGATTGTCAGTTGATTGCGAACTACACCACTCTTTGTAAACTCGCTGGACAGTACGCGTTAACACACCAACAAATTGGGCTACTTCAGACATTTTGTGTCCGTGGGCTCTGCCAAACACGATGGCTCCTTTTTGCCACTGAGTAACGTCTGCCTCACGACCCATTTTGCAGACTATATCTAACACACACTTTGTTCTTCACCACCTCACGAAACAGATCTGATCCTGTGTGCTACGTCACCGCTACTTGTCACTTACCAATGCTACATCAGCGCCCTCTGTGTGACCTTGAACTTCCTACTATCGGTGCTATTAGGGGTGACTAATTTTTTGTCCGGTGTGCTTATATATATAAATATACCCTCTCTCTCTCTCTCTCTCTCTCTATATATATATAATATATATAATTAATATATATATATATATATATATATATATATATATATTATATATATATATGCCCTCTATATTACGGTGACAATAAAAATCGAAAGTTGGAGTTTTTTATTGGCCATTTGTTCAATGCTGCTACTACATGAGAAAACAATGTACTGTAAATATTAGGTCATTCAGATAATATTTAAGGGTGTCAAGTGAGGTAAATAATTCTCCTTATAACACAAATTAATTGTTCATTACCTAGTAAAAATAAATTAATATTTTTTTTAATTAATGTAAATAAACGTTAGTTTTAGTTCATAAAGTTTAAGTGCAGGCGTACTCCAATCGTAATAAGTAATTAAAAAATATTAATGAATAAGGAGAATTATTTACCTCACTTGAGACACTTAAATATTATCTGAATGACCTAATATTTACAGTACATTGTTTTCTCATGTAGTAGCAGCATTGAACAAATGGCCAATAAAAAACTCCAACTTTCGATTTTTATTGTCACCCTACTCTATATATATATATGCCCTATCTATATATATATAATATATATATATATATATATATATATATATGCCCTCTATATATATTATATATATATATATATGCCCTATATATATATATTAGGGTGATGCAAAAGTGGGGGAGTAAAATTTTTTTGTTTCAAATTTTTGAGATACCCTCTCATTTGGTTTAATTTGGTGGAAAAATGATCCTGGGGAAATTTCGGGTCAAAATTCGAATATTTGGAGGTCGCGCCCGCCATTTGAAAATTTGCTGATTTCCATGACACCCAGGAGGTACAGCAAGCGTCACGTTACTTTTTTTTTGAGTGGAAGTTCCCCACGAGGCCTATCATACCACCTTCCTCTTTTCCATTTGTTCATAAAACAGATACAATACAATAGATATTTACAATAGATACATAGAATGGATATACTCGTAAATTTACTGTTGCGTCAAAGATACGAGAGTTTTCTTAGTTTTGTCCGGAAGCTTCTTCCGATAATTTGATACAACTTGCAGTAGATATTGCTTCTGTTGTTCATCATTGGTAATTAATTTGTTATAATCTTCAATCAATTTCACTCCTCTTTCAGCAATATCATTAACAACTTTCATGTGATTCACTACGTTCTTTGCAACCCAATAACTCTCATCGAGAAGCCAATCTTCTACTGGTTTGCTCAAGAACGTTGAAGACAATCCGAGTATACTGAAGAAGGACTTTGTGTTAGCAGTTACAAAATCTTCAAGCTGCTTATTGTCAATAGTTTTGATGTCTATTTGTGTCTTCTTTGGAGGATCTGGCTCCGAAGATTTTTAAGAGCCTCCTTCATTTTTCTTTTGGTGTCAAAGCTGATTTTATCATCAAAGAAAGCCAATGCGATCAACTCTTCTGAGAGATACCACAAATGATTCTTGAATTTTTCTACAAGCAGCATTTGCTAGTTGTTCATTTGTGCTTTTGTAGCTGTGAAGATTCTTGAGAAGACTCAGTCATTTCGTGGAGCACTTGCTGCGCAGGGTGCTGAAAACCAATGCTTAATATAAACTGAAACAGAAACCAACAATTTCTTTTAGATTTCTTTCTTCTATTGCTGGATTTTGAACTGACTTTTGAACATAAAGATTTTCATGAATAAATGACTTCGCCATCCAACGGGCTCTATGATAAGCCCCAGGCTTCCTGAATTTTATTCCAATCGTTGGAGTACCGCCAGCAAGATGATTGTCAGTTCCAATAACTCTCTGTAATCGTCGCGAGGTTGATCTTCATTGATTTTTCTTGCTGCAAAGTTGATGATTTCCTCTTTTTCCTTTTTGGATAATTTTTCTAATTTATCGTATGAAGTTAGATTTCTTATTCCAGTTTGTTTTGAATCTTTTGAATAACTGAATGTCAGGGCCTGATGAAGCCTGTAATGCAGGGGATACCACTGCTTCCAACATGATTTCAAGGATATGGTGTCGACAAGGACACCACAACAAATTCTCCATTTTCTGTTCAATTAGGACACAAGCTCCGTTTTACGACCTGTGTTCGATGCAGTTGTATCGAAACACATGCCTTTTACCTATCTATTAGATTCCAATCAATGATCGCCTGATGTACTGCATTTGCAGTATCCTTTCCTGTGCCATGATCTATATTTGGCACTCCAAGCAGTGATCTCTCCACTGCCAGAGATTAGGACTGGCAACCGATCAACAACCTCATTCCCGGAAATGTCTTCGAGGAGTTTGCCATCCAATGAACAATCGAGGGTTGGCTTGAAATTCTTCTTTCAAGTTTCACTGAACTTCTTTCTTGATTTCTGTCTTGCCCTGCGAATCGATGAGTAGCTAACATTGTAATTCTCTGGATCTTTTCCAACATTTGCGATCGTTGGAATAATTATTAAAGAGGCTGATCGTCGCTGATCTTAGCAACATCCAATGAGGAAAGCAGATTTTATTCATAATCTTGAATTTTTTTCTTGGAAGGCCTCTTTTGGATGTTGAGGGCACTTCCAGATCTACTTCTTCTTCCGTAGATGCAGGTGAATCACTGCAGGAACTGCTGCTGCTTGCAAGAACAACTGTTTCATCAAATGCACTTGATTCATGTAACCTTTCTTATCCATTTTTCATGTCTCTTCGCAGCTTCCTTTCGACGTTTTTCTTCATCCTTATCAACTGCATCATTTTACCCTTTCGACCTTCCCTTTGTAGCCGTAGAAACTCTCTATCTTCCTCAATAGTTATTAACTCGTTAGCATTTGCATGCGCAATATCAAAGAGTCCATCCAATTTTTCTTTCCATGTATTCTCTTTCTCTATTGAAAACTTCGATTTTTTTTCCTTTGCTCTTCTTCAGCCCTTGCCACTCATCATACAGTTTATTTAATTTCTTCACAACATTACATTTCTGGGTTGTTGGTATTCCTGCTCTCTGCCACACTTCCAATACATCATTAACGGTTGAAGTTAATGCTTCTCTGACAGTTTCATTCTTGATATGTTTATAATTCATGAATAAGGAAATTACTTCTTTCTTTGATGGAAGCTTACTTTGATTCAATTTATCTATTTGTTGACCGATCAGCCAGATATCTGTTGAGCTTCTTGATCTCATTTTTGTCACAATTAAGATAGAGGAAATAGAAGAGAAATTGAGGCAGGGAGAGACTCACTGATATAGCACCTCTCCTGGACACTGCCACAAGCACACTGCGATACCGATTTCCTTGAACGCTATTTGCTCATATACGCATCACCTACCACTCTGCCTGCAGCAAACCTGCACAAAACCTGCAACCTGCAACAAACCTGCAACAAAAATAAGAACAAATTCAAAAAATTTGATTTTACTCTAATTTTTTGTAATTTTCAAATTTTCAATTGGCGGGCGCGACCTCTGAATGTTATTTGTTTGACCTGGAATTTCTCACAGGGTGTTTTTGTGACAAATTGGAACAAATGAGGGGGTATCCCTAAAAATCCACGATGGTCATGATATATATTATATATATGCCCTATATATATATATATATATATATATATATTATATATATATATACAGGGTGGGCGGAAAGTAGCTCCCTATTTTGGATTGGTAAAAAAATACGTATATTATCCATTTATTTCAGAAGAAATAATATGAAAAGGTAGGCATACATGGTAGGTTTTCTCTAAAATTCAATGTGGGCTCCAACTCTTTCCACCAGCTTCTGGAGCCGCCCAGGAATGGCGTCCACTGACTTTAGCAGGAACTCCGGCGGGATGGAGGACATGACTTCCCGAATTCGGTCCTCCAGTTCTTCCAATGTCCTCGGTTTGGTGCGGTAGACTTCTTCCTTTACCACCCCCAAAGAAAGAAGTCGCACCCTGTCAAGTCGGGGCTCCTGGCTGGCCATTGATGTGGACCACGACGACCCATCCAACGCCCAGGGAAGTGGGCATCCAGCCACTCACGGACAACAAGAGCGAAGTGCGGAGGGGCGCCATCTTGCATAAATATCAGACCGTGCGACTTCTTTCTTTGGGGGTGGGTAAAGGAAGAAGTCTACCGCACCAAACCGAGGACATTGGAAGAACTGGAGGACCGAATTCGGGAAGTCATGTCCTCCATCCCGCCGGAGTTCCTGCTAAAGTCAGTGGACGCCATTCCTGGGCGGCTCCAGAAGCTGGTGGAAAGAGTTGGAGCCCACATTGAATTTTAGAGAAAACCTACCATGTATGCCTACCTTTTCATATTATTTCTTCTGAAATAAATGGATAATATACGTATTTTTTTACCAATCCAAAATAGGGAGCTACTTTCCGCCACCCTGTATATATGCCCTACATTATATATATATATATGCTCTATATATATTATATATATATATATATTATATATATATGCCCTATATATATATATATATATATATATATATATATATATATATATATATATATATATATATATATGCCCTACATTATATATATATATATATATATGCCCTACATTTATATATATATATATATGCCCTACAATTTAGGGTGATTCAAATATGGGGGTAACAAATTTTTTATATTTTAATGTGTTCAACCCTTTAAATGGTTCATTTTAGCATAAAAATAACTATCCTAAAATATTTTAGAAAATTTTTAATTTTTAAGGGTTGCTACCAGCAATTAAAAATTGACAGAACGACTCAAATTGTCAAATTTTTCCACACCACCCAGGAGGTACAGTACAAGGCGCATTGCTTTTTTTTTAATGTGGAAAGCTCCCCCGTAGGTCCTACCATAACCACAAGCATACATAATTAAACTAGCATGATATTTGAGACATTAGCTGTCCTTACTTCATCAATGTTTCTTTTTTTCTATCAGGGTAAACAGCCCTGTAGTTTTTCACTACTTGTAGCAAGATTTGTTTTTGATCTTCGTCATGTGTTAGTATTTTATTATATTCATCCATTAATTTTACTCTTTCCGCTATATCATTCACGACTTTCCACTGTTTGATAGATTTCTTAGCGGAGTTAAACTCTTCATCATTATGCCATTTTTTAGCATCTTTGAGTAAAAATTTTGAACTAAATTCTGTTATTGTAAAGAATCTTTGAGTATTTGATGTGACAAAATCTTCTAATTTCTTCGTTAGAATAAGTGCAGGATGTAGAAAAGCCCGTTTTGCAGGAAGAGTTTCTTTTGTATTTTGCAAGGTCTTTACCATTTTGTTTGTTGTTTCAGTAGGCACCATCATCATAAAAGGCCAACGCTACCAGTTCTTCTGATAGGTACCAGAGGTGACCTAAGTTTTTTAATAGCAACAAATGCAATTGTGTCATTTATTTGTTTGTAGACTACAAGATTCTGTAATAATTCCAGATCAAGACGAGGGGCGCAAGATGGCACAGGAGCTGTAAACCATGCCTTTACATATAACCGAGTAGCAAATAGACAGATGTCTTTTAGTCCTTTTTTGTCTTTTACTGAAATTTTGAACTGATTTGAACAAAAAATTTTAATGAATATGTAATTTTGGCCATCCACCTAGCCCGATGAAGTCCCGCTGGATGTTTAAATTTGACTCCACCTTTTGGTTCACCTCCCAAAAAAATAATTGTTAACTGCAATAGTTCTAGGTAATCGTCTCTTGGTTGGAATGTCTAGTTGATTTGCTGCAAATATAATTGTCATCTTTGATGTCATGAATATTTTCATAGATATCTGGATCTGATAATATTGTTTCGTAGTCCTCCTTATTAATGCTTGACCATTTTTCTCTGAACTTCTTAAAAAGGACTATATCTGGGCCAGAAGATGGTGATAAAGACTTTGAAACAGCTTCCAGCATAATTTCAAATATGTGGTGTCGACATGCCAGCCACAATAAATCGTTGTCGAATTTTTGTTCTAGAAGAATAGCTGCACCATTTCTAGGACCAGTATTGGCTGCTGTTGTATCGAAACACACGCATTTTATTTGTTCGCAGATGCCCCATTCAAGCGATGTCTGATTGTTGGCATTAAAACTAGAGACGCATTTCTGTCACTCAATTTTGCAACATCAAGAATTCCTAATAATTTATCATCAAACAATTTTCTACGTTTGCCTACCTTACTTTTCCATGTTGAAGGTTGTGCAGCACAGAAACAAGATTCATCACTTTTACTCTCCTCTGCTTCTGATTATGTACTGGTGAGTATGACAGCCTCTTCATTCTTCTTTCTTTTGATCTCTTCTTCTGCTTTCCTCTTTTCATAATGTTGTTGCTTTTCTGCTGCTCTTTGCTCTTTTTTAGCAACAGCCTTATCAATGGTACCCATTTTTCCATGACGTCCTTTCTCACGTTGCATTTTCAAGAATTTCTTATCTATTTTTATAAGCTGCATAGCATTCTCATGAGCAATGTCAAATAAGTTTTCCAGTTTATCTTTCTATTTTTCTTCTTTATTATTTAAATTTTGTGATCTTTTCAATTTGTTTGCTTTGTTTTTCTTAAGCAGCTGCCATTCCTTCAGTATTCCTTGAATTTTATCTACTACATGTACTCTGTTTTACTGGGATTCCTGTTTTTTTCCAAACTGCTAGCACATCATCCACAGTAGAGTAGCATGATTCTCTAATGCCTCGCTTTTAAATATTTCTGTAGTGCATGAAGAGGGTCATCATTTCCTTCTCTGATGGTAATACGGATGTTTTAGCACTGCAGAGGGCTGCCCAATTAGCCATACTTCAGTTTCTTTTCTCGTAGAACTTCTCCCAACTGAGCAACTAGGTGATGGTGAGTTAGGCCTAGCTTCCATAATCGATTAATTGGTATCAAAATTACGAGTGCCAAACATCAATTAAAAGCAAGCTAGTATATAAACCATTAATTAAAAATTCTGAAATTCAAACAATTAAACATAAAATCATAAGTTGTAAAAACAAACAAATTGAAAAAAAAGGAAACTTTGACGCCTGGTAGCACATAGTAAATTTTATTTAAAATTCACCAAATTTGGCATACACTACTTTTTTGTCATAGGGAACAAAAATACAGGTTGAAACAATTAAAAAAAAAATGATTTTTTTGAATCACCCTACGGGCCTACATATATATATAGGGCCTATGTATATATATATATATAGGCCCTACATATATATATATATATATATATATATATATACATATAGGCCCTACATATATATATATATATATATATTATATATATACATATATATATGTCCTATATATGTGTATATATATATACATAGGCCCTATATATATATATATATATATATATATATATATATATATAGGCCCTATATATATTATATAATAGGCCCTACATATATATATATATATATATATATATATATATATATATATATATATATATATATATACACATATATATATATACATATATATATATATATATATAATCAGTGGTGGTGCTAAATAAGAAGTGAGGGAACGCATTTTCAAAGTGTTACTCAGCTGGGGATCCGGGGGCACTGTAAGCCCCCGGGAAATCTTTTGAAATCTGACCAATTTCAGGGATATTTTGAGGTCATATGCACTGGATATTAGGATATATTCCAAGGTTGAAGATGCAGTATTTCCAGTGTCATTAGATATACAACATCCAGTACGATCAATAAAAATAGCTAACAACTGGAATGATTAACTAAAAAAAAGTTAACAACTGGTACGCCGTGGCGACTGTTTCACCAGATCTTTATAGGCTAGCATTGCCTCAGTCGAAGCTAAAAGAAATGAAGCAGTTAATGATTCTCTCTCATATTTCTTCTAGGGGTGGGAATTAAAATTTCATGACGTTAGAGATTTGTAAGTTCGGATTTATTTGAAATAGTGAGGGAACGCCGTTCTGTCTACCAAAAAAAGTAAGGGAACGCCGTTCCCACAGCATTACACCACTGTATATAATGTTATAATGTTTCAGACCAACAAAGACCCTAGGATCCACTCATGGATGGTCTACCTAACTGTGTTCGTAATTGTGTATTGTGTACGTATGTCCTCCGTGGTGGCGGAGGGGACCTACAATTTTACGTGGGTTCCGAACCACAAGAACATAAGAAATTTATGTAACAACTTCCTGTACATTGGCAACGACCAATTTTGCAAAACTAAATAATTATCAATTTAAAATTAATTAATTATCAATTTAAAACTAATTAATTTTCGATTTAAAACTAATTAATTATCGATTTAAAACTAAAGATAGAATCTCTGGATACAGAGGATCAAGTCATAATAGACTACTATCCACAAATATGTTACACTCTATATGTATTTATAACAGACATGCAAATATATCAGATCCAAAGAATCCAGTCAATTTCATTACGGTATCCATCAATACTAGTACCTTGCCAACCAAAAATAAGTCACAGTCCATATCGATTGCGGACCAAGTCAAAATTTACAACCATATACATTACAATATATATACTTAAGAGGAAAAGTGTAGGTGTGGCTGTAAAGACTGTACAGTAATGTAGAAATGTGTGTGCACCCATTTTGGGTCTCCCATTTCAAGGTGTTTGTTGGGCAAGTGAAGATCATGAGTTTTTCAATACCTCACATTACTATGGGGAGCACCGCTCGGCAGAGGAATCTCTTTAAATGGGGTGTGTAAGGACAGAGTGTATCCCCTAACCCAAGACGCTGCCTCCCTATATCCCACAACACTTGTGTTGAGCTGTGGGATCTATCACCACAAAGCCTTAATTTTACTACCTTAAACTATACCCAATCTATCAACATATGCGTCTAATCGATTTTTAAACATGTTTATAGACGTGCTACTAATTACTTCTACTGGCAAACTATTCCAACTATTTACTATTCTATGCGTAAAAAAGTTTTTCGCAACTGGTCTCGAACCTTCTACTTGTCAACTTACACCCGTTATTTCTAGTCCTATTATATTGAGATATTTCGAAAAAGCTATCTGTATCAGTAGTATAGCCGCAAAAGGGTAGTGCAGGAATGTTGCAAATTATTACGTAATGTTGCAAAGGGGGGTAGGGTGTTGCAAAAAATCCCCCACAATTGCAAAGGGGGTGGGGGGATGATGCAGGTGCGAAACTTGGAGGCGGCGTTATCCCCCAAGAGAAAGAAGGAGGAGAGGCGTTCACCTGGCAGGAGCCAAGTGCATATTAAGACTGCAGCCGAGTAGGCGTTGTCTTATAGGTTCCTAATCAGCCAGTTGGCTTAGAAGAAGCCAAGGGGGGAGGGGTACACCTGAAGGGGTAGAGAGAGAAAGAGAGAGAGAGAGAGAGTATCGGCCTTTGTTGCCGATTGCAAGGGCTTGGAGGCGGAGTTCTCCCCCAAGCTATTTTCGTATACCTAACCTAAGAGGCCTCTAAGGGGTTTTCCCAAAGGGCCAGAAAGAGAAAGGACCAGAGGTCCTTGCTCGGCTGGGAGCCGAGCTTGTATGACTCCGTCGTCAGCCTCTCGCTCTTTTATAGACCTCTAATCCGGTTGATTTGCCAGATAGCCTTCTATTGAATACACGGCGCTGAGTTG
>JAJOZX010008853.1:0-102500 GCA_023014485.1 Bathynomus jamesi | reverse complement strand
ACAGGCGCTGTCTATTTTGAAAATAGACAGCGATCCAATGAATCCCTTCATTACATGACATCTGTGTTCACAATAAGACTACCGCATTCTCGCGTACTTGGCAAACTCAATGTTTCATTCTTCGCAAACACGCCGATAAATTTGGAACGTGTGACTCGTTCACTATTCATTACTCTCTGAAGTGTATTAGCATCCATTTTAAAAGTCAGTGATAACGCTCCTAAATCTATCTACTTCTATTAGGGCTTGCGATTCGAGATATACTAGTACACTAATAGGCGCGTCTATAGGCTTGGTGAATTCCAGCCTCACTGAGATGTTTCCGCTCTGCTGTGGGCTTAAATGCGTATTTACGCTAGCAGATAAGTCAGGTGTAATGTCAAACGGATAAAGGTTAAATTGATCAATGAATTCTTCCTGCGTTACCCCATTACCAAGCTCATCACAATCACCTGCAATATGGGTCAGATTACTATAGGCTCTCGCGCAAAGAGGTAACACAGCGCCTGATGAATAATCCGTACCCACTGTTCCACCCAAAGCAGTGCCATTAACGTAGAGTTATATTTTTAAGTCCGAAATTCTCGAATTTAAAGGCACTCTTTATATTTTCCATTCACCGAAGCATGGTCCTGCATTCAGATTAATATCCTTTTAGGAAGATTTCCCAGGGCAATGTTTTCTATCTGCTTCGATGCCAACCCTGCAGGAACCGTATATAGTTTGATTTGTACTCTGTTAATAGGATATTTCACTGTAGCGTTTAGTAAATTTTTCTCAATTTCTAGTTGTTTTGGTGAACTTAATTTCACTCGCCGTACGCGGAGGTATGTGTCCATAATGTGAACCACAACGGGCTTTGCACCCTCTTCTTGATCAGCATCCAGATTTAAGCAGATCTCAGGACTCGTGCGGGTGAGCTTTATTTTCATATCCACCCCGTTGATAAGCAACTTCTCCTGGAAAGCGAAATCTGTGTGCAGCAGTCCAAAACACTCGTATATTTTCTTCCTAGAATTTTTAAATTTGTCCTTTATACTACTTTCATCTTTAGTTTGATAATATCCCTCGGCACTTAAAAAGGTAGCGTTCGCTTCTTTGGAAAAGTTGAGGACATTTTCCAGATAGGCTCGTAGATGATAGTACCCCGTGCCTGCCGATATGTTGGTCTGATTTAAATATACGTCACACTGGTTGAATATGGAGTGCAGAAAATTTGTTTCAGGGTATACAGCATATTTGTCATCGCAGACCGTTCCATCAGAATGGGCTATACGTAGCTTAGCGTACATGTGCACACAGCTTGGATCAAAAAAGTAAGGACCTGAGCTGGGTATCACGAATTCTATAGGTGCACTCGGGGAACTAATTGTGTTTAAAGGGTTAATTGTAATAAAGTCACTGTGCTCAATAGAAACTTGGGTTGGAGGCAGCTCAAAAAGGGACAGCTCCGATTTACAGCATTGTGAACTACATGGGTGGATGAAGCGTGCGTCCTTCCACGTGACCCCTTCTTCCGGGCAGCCCTCTTCTTCCCGCCACCAAGCATTTTTCTCTTTGCATCTTTGATGACTTCGTCCCGTGTACGCTTTAAATGTTTTTTTAGCTTCTTTAGGTTTAGCCCCAGCCAATATGTCTTCTGCAGTGTTAAGACCTGATTGTAGCGCTTTCCTTCCGAGGTATCTGGCACCCCTCTTCAGCAAAGGAACAGCCGTATGTAGTATGGATGAAAAAATGGATCCAAGTCCACTACCGCGCTGGTATCTCACCCCTCGATAGACGGTGAAAGGCTTTCTATCCATTATAACTCAGTGCGTCGAAAGTGTAGCTTCACTGTTAAGCTCCCGTTACCGAATGGGAAGTTTTCACCCTCAATCGTTCTTATATATATTGAGATATTGGTTATTAAATTAGTTGCGACATTCACATAATGGGGTCTGTCATATGTAATACTCAAACTCCTTCTTATGGTTGGGGATGTGAGCAATGCGCAGCAGGCGTGCCTGGGTATCCCCAACAAACTGGTGCTCCACTATATTACTGTAAATATAGCACATGTCTGGGGACCTTTCAGCCAATTTCTCCATCTTCAATTGATACATTAATCTGGACAAGTCATGCTGTGTCTCGTGAAATGTGTCTCTTTGGAAGGCTGCGCTATATCGGCCATTGGTTAGAATTTTGAACATTCTATGGTCTTTAATACGTCTGTTAGTCTTTGATTTTAGGATTAGTGTATGTGCAGGGTTTCCTTTGTTTACGATTTCGTATACTAAATCATTCGTAAGGTTTGAGTTTCTTAAACTTACGTTTAAGTCTCTCACAACATCCTCGACCGAACCATATTGACCCGGTCCTAGTCTTACTTCTGTACTGTAATACCGTGCCCTTAGTCCGAGCGATACGTATAGTTTCATCCATAGCTACCCCAGCTTTTTCACACTCGTCAATGTCTCTAAGAATCGTAAAAACGGTTTCTTTATGTTCAATATTTAAAAAGATGGTGTCCAGCTGAATTTCGCATATCCCCACCTCATACGAATCACGACCCAATTCAATGTGCCCGTGGAGTTCTGTTACAAAGTTGGCTAGTGTGTTGTTAGGGTGTACAGACAGGGACGAGGAGGACGGGAGTGTGACGTAGAAATGGTTAGGAGCCATGTTGCATACTATTTAAGCTTCATTATTGCATCAGCTTTTATATAGGTGTTGAAGCTTTCTGGGTACCCTAGCCATTTCACCAGGTACATTTTTCTCTTTCCTGAACCTTTGCTTCCTAAAATTTTCTCAATTTTAAACACATTTTTTCCTAAATTAAACGCAACTTTCTGCAATTCCTCGCGGTAAAAGCCTCCTGAGATTTCTTCCCCATTCAAATCTTCAATGTAATACATCATTATCTCACCTTTAGGTCTCATAGCCCTAACTTTAAAAATCTCGCGTGTCCATCCTTGCTCAAAACCCTTTGCGAATTTATTCCCCGAACGCGACAGCCTTACATAATCATTGATTTTGAAGCGCGCGAGTGTGTGGTGGTGTTGGTGATCCATCTCTTCTCGGGAGCGTACCTCTTTCTAAAACTTCGTTAGGTGTTGTCCCAATCGTGCGATGGTGTGAGCGGTTGTAGGATGATGCCAATGATTCCAGAATGTCTAGAAATCTGTGTTTTTTGTGTAAAATAACGGTGCATGCGTTCCTTTATGGTGCGCTGAACTCTTTCAGCTAAAGAAGCCTTATGTATAGAATTGGTTGTGTAATAGCTGATATTAAACTCTGTCAACATGTTCTGAAAAGCACGGCCTATAAATTCCTTCCCCATATCCGTACAAAAATAGCCAGGAACCCTGTTTTCTTTTAACATTAGCGTTTTGGTGGCTTTAGCAACTGTTTCAGGTGATTTATTTTTCAGAGGAACTAGCCACAGATATCTAGAGAATACGTCTATTATGAATAGAATGTAGCGGTAACCATCGTTATACACAGAATATCTTTGCATGTCTGTTAAATCTGCTTGCCAAATAGAATCAATCGAGGAAGCCGTTGTCTTGGCTGTTTTAAACCTTTTTCTCACAGGCTTATGAAGCGTATAAGCGTCCTGCTCCCTCAAAAATCTTTCAACATCTTTTTTCCTACTCCGTAAACACTTCTGTACAGTCTATCTACGCCGCCGTAGAGGCTGGGTTAGAAATGTCATAATAGCGTTTAGTTAATACGTTAGCCATTTGCGTATTTTAGAGGCACGTGGGTAAGGTACACCGTTGTTTAACCTCTTCTTTCTCCTCTTCAAAGGTGTTACCGCCGGGGGTGACGGCGTCTTCAATTGTGTCACATGCGTTGCATGTTCCAAGTCTTTTAACCTGTTCAGATTTCCTATCAACGTTTTAGGGACATTTATTTGTTGTAATCTTGCTTTAATATGCTTCCATCCTGATGGTGATGGCCTATCCCACTTTCTCACCAGATCATGAACAATGTCTACGATATTCGATCCCTGTACCTTTGATCCTTCCACAATGATCTCGCCTGTATCGGTCCATTGTATGGCTGGATCCTCATTCAATAGATTATAAAGACTTAAGCCTTTACTCAATGTATGTGGGAGGGTGCTTTTTAATACATGCTCGGTATGTTGTGTGGCTAATCCCTTAATTTTTGGTTGGTCAGCTGTATCGTCGGGCACAGATCCTATGTCGCCATGTCCATCGTCCCCCGTGCTGTGCCTAATAACCACAGGAATCTCTGTAGGGTTCTTATAATTTTCGTACTCGTGAAGAAATTTCTGCAGAGCTTCTTAGTATAAGATTCTTTTCTCATCAGGTGTTTTTTCACTGTTTAATAGGGCTAGCAATTCGCTTTCCATTCTTTTAAGTCTGCTTTTACGGGGATCTAGGTCCGTGTCTGGATTCCTTTGCAGTGAAGCGTACACCTCGTGGGGAATCACTACCACTTTCTTCATTATATTAATCTAGTCAGTAAAGGACCCAAAACTGAAAATAAGATGGGGAGAAATGACCCTCCTGTTTGTACAATAATTCGTTTTTTCTTCGCTACAGTTTGACTTTTACGAGCGAGTGCACGTATTATGTTCTTGTACGGCGTAGGCGAGCCTTCTGAGGGTTTTCATTGATACATTGCAATTTATAACGTTAAGACAGATTTCACAGATGCATTTTAAAAAGTCGGCGTCGATATTTTTAATAAACATCTGCTGCATTGCCCGGGGCAGTCGATGATAGATTTTTATTAATTCACGGTATTTCTTTAGTCTCTTTGTCATTCTGGAATATACACCGTTTCAGGCTCGTTTGGAAATATATTCGTTCGTAGAAGCACTCTAAACGTGTTTCGCGGATGAAGGTCGCAAAGCAAATATCCGTAACGCGTGCTTGTAGCTTCTTTATAAACTTCCAAAAACTCCTTACGCTGATTCGGGAACATTTGATTGGCTAATACCCCAATTTGTGATACATCTCTACGTTGTGCGAATAAGACTAGATATTGCGTATTTAACGACACATCGCGCATGTATCTTTTTGAAAGAGAGATTCTGATTGATGAAGAACACGCTTATGTTAAGATGGTGGGAGAATACTGTAAATGTCTCGGCAAACGTTTTATCCATCTCCAACATGAGATCGTCAATTACAATGACTGTATGTTCATTTCCCTTTAACGAATTAACGTCATATACGCCTTTGTAGAACAAAATATCTTGGTACTCGTTGAATACTGATTGATACGTCGAATAGCACCATATACTTTATACACAAATTTCGAGAACATCTCTCCCTTTTCTTTAATGATTTTAAGCATAAACACAGTTTTACCACATCCTGTAGGTCCAGATATAATACATGTGGATGGGCTCGTGAATCTGAATTTTTCTACAGAGTCCATTTCTAACACGTCACACTCCTAAGTGGGTCATTTACAAAATATTACAAATTTTGAGTGCTGTTCCTTATATTTTGTTTTCTTCTCCCACAGAACCGTGAATGACGATGAGGTACAGCACCCCATCATTGACATTACGGATGACCTCGACGACAATGTAGTTGTGATCATCTCCCCTGCCAACGAACCCTCACCAGCGATACCGATAGCACGTCCAAAGCAGAGGTATGATGAAGAGAACCCCACGTCAGGTATAAAGCGACCGAAATACGCGCCTGTTGCACCAGTAATAGATCCCCAACCCTCAACCTCTTACGCAACAATCACCCCAGCAGCACCTTCCGCTAATATATCCCCTAATTCATCCGCCACAGTCGCCCCCCGTTCTGTTGAGGATGATATAACGTTTGAATTGGTGCGCTCCGCAGCCCCCACCCCAGCCTTGACTAGAAATCGGTATAGTCAGGGTCGACCATAGAGCCATGTATAGCAATGGAATTGAGCGCGGGCTACGTCGGGTTGTACAGCGTATTGTAGAGTTTGCTCTTCAGAACCGCGATGAGCGTGAAGTCAGGACGAGTCTGTCCTACGGATTCGGGTCAGATGACGGTGATGTACAGTGCCCGCGAAAAGTATCCGATCACTCAAGAAAATACAATATTTTCCCTTGATATTCAGAGACACGTAATTCACTTTCTATTTGTTCTAGCGACATCTGGTAACTTTGAGGTTGCTCGCTGATATGAGAGCTATCCAACGCACTCAAATTAGTGTTCTGGTAGCCTTCGTTGCGGGTGGCTGTGTCTCAAATTTGTCAGATTTCACTGTTTGTCTAAATTTCTTGATATTTTTTTTTTTTTTTTACAGAAAGTGGTGTAAATAAAATTTATATATAATGTGTGCTAAAAAACAACTTAAGAGTGATTGTCGAGGTGCTATTGTTGCTTTGCATGCATGTGGGAAATCACAGAGACAGATAGCTAAGGAATTAAACATATCCCAAAGTACCGTTAATTTATGGGTTTCACGGGCAGAGAACAATGGTGGCCTAACCACGCCAGTCCCTAAAAACCGATCTGGCAGACCGAGAAAAACAAATTCGCGAACAGACAAACTTATGAAACGTTTAGTATTGAAAAACCCAACAATAACTGCGAAAGAAATAAAATTTAATATGAATAATTTGTTATCTGGTGTTTCTGAACGAACTATCCAGGAGCGGCTCCAAAAAGAACTCGGATTACCATCTCGCCATGCTGCTAAGAAACCGTTCATTAATGAAAAAATGCGTAAAAAACGTGTCGCATTTTGTAAAAAATACATTCATTGGACTGTTGATGACTGGAAGAAGGTTTTATTTAGCGATGAGTCGACATTTTTGACATTCAGAAGTTGTCCAAAAAAGGTTCACCGGCCTATTGGCTCAAATAGGATGGACCCTAAATACACCCTAAAGACAATGAAACACCCTCCAAGTGTGATGGTTTGGGGTTGTTTCGGTTACTATGGGCGTGGAAACTTATATTTTCTTCCGAAAACACAACTATGAATGGTGCACGGTATTTAGCAATGCTACAGAATAAACTTCCAATGGCAATGGCAATCCAAAGGACAAAAACATACATGCATGATGGTGCACCATGTCACAGGGCCAAAATAGTGACAAAATGGATTACTGACAATAAATTTGATATTTTGGATTGGCCTGGTAATAGTCCAGATCTCAATCCGATAGAAAATCTGTGGCTAATAATAAAAAATAAGGTTGAATGCCACGACACTGGCTCAGTCGAAAAATTACAAGAGGCCATCAAAAAGGTATGGTGCAAGGAAATATCAGTGGAAGTTTGTCAAAACTTGATTAAATCCATGCCAAAACGTCTAGAACAAGTCATCCAAACCTAAGGACAGATGACAAAATACTAATATAAGGTTAGTATACATTTAAACATTGTTTTTTATGTAAAAAATACAAATTTCAAGGGTGATCGGATACTTTTCGCGGGCACTGTAGATGATTATTGGGTAGTAGTGCCATTTAGACGTTTGGCGGCTGAAGATGAATATATATTAGGACGTATAATGCAAGCTGCCCAAAGTAGTATAGCCTTTAATATGGACAACTTCACGGTAAATACTGATCGTGTATTCCGTGTTGCGGGTCATAGTGCCATACCGTATACTCTTAACCTCAATTCTCAAGCTATTTATAGACGGCATATAAACGTCGATCGTGGTTGCGGCTTTATAGCAGTAGTCTTGGCTAACATGTTTACTGTACAAAATACACGGGCTCAAAAAATTTGGCTGCTTACGGTCGTGGAACGTGCCCGTAAACTAGCTGTAGACTGTGAACTTGAATTTGACTGTAATATGGGGCCTGAAGAGCTGAGAATGGTAGAACAGGAAATGAATGTCCGTATAGTTGTATTTGGGTTGGATGATCGTCGTAGGACTGTGTATGTTTTTAAAAGCTGTGTGAGAGATCGTACAAGACCCCTACTTATTTTAGGATTGTCGGGGACAACGTATCTCCCGATCCGTAATATAAGGTGGCTTTACGCGAGTTATGACAAAAGTCGAAAATATGGGAGACATCATGATTTGTGTAAGGGGTGCCTCGAGTTTGCGGATGATATATTGAGACATTGTAAAGAATGTCACAGGGTATGTGAGCAGTGTAAAAGCACCAAATGTGAAAGCCGTGTAGTTGAAGCTGAGAAGAGAGACTGTGATGTGTGTAGACGCACATTCTTCAATAATAACTGCTTTGAGCTCCATAAATCAACTGGCACGTGCAGGAAAATGAGAATCTGTGAATGTGGTATGTTTCACACAATGGATAATTGGGGAAAATTTAAGCACAAGTGTGACGAAATTCACTGTCCTACATGCCAGGTGGAGTATAAGGCGGATGGAGTAAAGCATGTATGTTATATGAAAGATGCTAATCCTAAAAATAACCCTTGTATAACTGTATACTACGATATAGAAACATATACGAACGCTGAAACCAAAAAGGTAATTCCACATTTACTTGTGAGCCAGACCATCTGTGATGAGTGTATGGGGATCGAATGTGACGAGTGCCTCAAATGCGGTAAACGGACAAACGTTTTTAAAACGAAAGTCCACGATAGTCCTGTGAAACTATTTGTATCCTATATTGTCAAGTTAGCCGACAAATTCAAAAAAATGACTGTGTATATTCTCGCCCATAACGGGGCAAAGTTTGACACGCAGTTCCTTTATAAGGAGTTGCTTGAACACGAATCCTCTGAGATATTTACAGGTGATCCATTGAAAAGAGGCAACAAATTAATACAGATGCAGATAAGAGGCAATGTACAATTTAAATATACTTTATTATTCACACCTTGTAAATTAGCAAAGCTACCCAAGGTGATGGGATTAGCAGCTGAAGTTTCCAAAGGATACTTCCCATACACTTTTCTCACCAGCGAGACTTTAAACTACGTAGGCCCACCACCACCCAAACATTATTTTAAATATGACTGTATGAGTGTAGATGAACGTGAAGACTTTGATCGATACTACAGCAGTTTTAATGAAAGTAACCCTTATAATATAGCTGATGAATGTGAGCGTTATTGCGTGAATGATGTGCGCGTGCTTAGAGTATGTTTCCAGGCCTTTAGAAGGATGTACATAGGCCGTTTCAAATGCGATCCGCTGCAAGTCGCAACCACCATCGCATCATTATGTTTTACGGTGTTCAAGAATAACTTCATGCCTAAAGACACCTTAGCCATTATTCACCGAAACAAACCCCGCAGTTACGGTCACAAGGTTATTTACTGGCTCATACACCTACAGCAACAGACAGGTGTATACATAAAGCACGCCCGCAACACGGGTGAAGTACCCATTAAGATTAATGGTCGTGTTTTTTGGGTTGATGGGTTAAGTGAAAACCGTGTCACGTGTGAAGACTGTGTACTCCATTAACGGATGCTGGTGGCATGGATGCCCCCGTCCTGAGTGCGGAATCGCCGGAGATATCCACGGTAGATCTCCTGCCGACTGTCTTGCATGGACCCGCACCCGCGATCAACTTATAGGATCACAGTTCACTCACAAAGTCTTGTGGGAGCATGAATATGATGCACGGATGGAGAGACGAGGTGTACCGTGAGGAAATAAACACGATCAAGCGTTCAATGGTGCTGGATCCTCTCAAATGTGGTGATAGCTTGTTTGGAGGACGTACAAATCCATTCAGACTATACTTTCCACCTACGAGGGCGTGAAGCTCCATTACTACGATTTCTGTTCTTTATACCCATACGTGATGAAGAACAATCCGTACTCCGTGGGCGCTCCTGAGAAACTGATGGGACCTAACCTGCCCTCCATCAATGAATTTTCAAGAAATTTGAATGATCGTTACTTTGGGCTCTCTTTCGTAGACGTACTCCCCCCACGCAATTTATGGATGCCAATCTTACCTGTCGTTATCGACCACAAGCTCATGTTCCCACTGTGCGTGAAGTGCGCGGAAGAGAATAACGGCGATTGTAACCATATACCCCACCAGCTTAAGATCAGAGGCGTATATACAAGTCCTGAGCTGGCCCTAGCCGTACGCCATGGGTATAGAATACTGAAGATACATGGGGTGTGGAGGTTTCAGAAGCTACCCAACCTTTTCACACCATACATAAACGCATTTTTGAAGGATAAGGTTGAGGCATCAGGGTATCCGCGAGGAGTTGATACCGAAGATGAAAAGTCTGCCTATATTCAACGTTACCGCGACCGCGAAGGTATACAACTTGATCGTGCCCAAATTGCAAAGAATCCTGGTAAGCGCTTTAGTGCAAAGTTGTCTAAACAGTCTATGGGGAAAATTTGCACAGAATACCGGTAAAGGGAACATTCATTTGGCACAAAGTTATAGTGATGTCTGGGATTATGCCAATGCTCCCGATAAAGAGGTCATGGAGATCGTGAATGTAGGTAATACTTACATAATAAAGTACAACACTGTACAACAGCCTACGCCCGTATAAAACTTTGGGGTCTATTGCATTCTCTTGGGCGGAGAGTATTGTATGCCGATACAGATAGCGTGATATTCAGAGAGGGAGGGTGAATACATGCCCGCTATTGGGGAGTTCCTCGGCGAGCTCACTGATGAGATCAAGGATGAGTATGGGGACAACGCAGACGCCGACTCTTTTGTCTCAACAGGACCTAAAACTTATGGGGTACGGGTGAGGGTGGGGGAGGATATGAAATATATCGTGAAGGCAAAGGGTATTACGCTCAACCATGCGAATCGGCGGGTCGTTAACTTTGAATCGTTGAAGGATCTAGTGTGTTTGGACGATGATGAGGGCGAACGACCTCCCCAACTAATTGTAGGCACCCACAATTTTCGGGCGCAGAAGCTGGGGGGCGTGAAGGAACTTAGGGATACGAAGGTGTGCCGTAACACCTATAGGAAACGTTAGCAGTTACCTGGTACCTATGATACCGTACCCTTTGGATACCATAACTTTTGATGCGCCTATTGTTAACTTACTTATGACACGTATTTGTAAATATATATATAACTTGAATATCTCGTTTATTAAATAAATCATGTTTCAATTAGCGTTTCACTTTCTCCTTTGTGTGTGCACAGGTGAAAGTTCTAAGCTCCGCCCACTGTTGTGTGTGCGCACAGGTGAAAGTTCTAAGCTCCGCCCACTGTAAGACCAGCAACGTGAGTCATGCTACTATCTGGGATTCCCTGCGTGGTTAGTCGACTGCAGTAAGCCCTTGAGATCAGACGTGTATTCGCCAGCGTAGAAGAAAAAAAGGAGATCAGACGTGTATTCAAATGGCTACCTTTAATATTGCTTGTACAACGTTTATGAAATGGTATTTAGCAAAGTGCCAGGATGTGGTGGATACCGAAAAACTTCCTATTCCCCCCTCCTATGCCTCTTTTAAAACCACATTGGATTGTGCGAAGTTGCAAGATGTACAAATACTCTACGGATGTTCTGGTGAGACCGTTGAAGGCTTTCGTTGCACAGACGATGTGCTGAAGTATGCTGTAGAGCTAAACTTTATAAAGTCTCACATATACCGTGAAGTAAAAGAAACAACGCGTGCAGAAGAGAAGCAGCAGGTATGGATAAAGTCTTGTGGATGGGTGGTGTGACAAGCGGTATTATGTCATGTTACACCATGTCGATTACTCATACCCTACGACTGAAAATGTGAATCTCGTGATCATGGACAATCTTAAGTATTTTTATCACTATATTAATGTATATCATGATGAGGTTCGTAGTGAGGTTGTGGCTAGTGCCCTGCGTGAGTTTTTAACAGACTTTAGAGACGAGTATCGTTTGATGGGCAGAAAGGAAAAATATGAGCATATGTTCCTCTCAAACAGTGCGCTGGAGTGTGAAGATGTTTAGTAAAACATTATAAAATGTGCCTAGTGCGTGAAAATTATCCTGAGGGAAACTGTCTGGTGCGTAGTCTGGTAGTGATAAAACCGAAATTAATTCTTGTAGCGGAAAAACACCTACCCAATATGTACAACAATTCGCCGCACGATTATGGTGCGACTCGCGGATCATATGAGTTCGAACAAGCCCATTCACGTATCATCGAGTCAGCCGCCCATCGAACCGTTCCTGCCTACCTGCGTGCCTCACAGTTATCTCAGAGCTTGAACCGAGTGGACGTGCGCTCCTCGAATATGATGGAACTTCCTTTGAGCAGCATTCTCAACGCCTCATACGATGTGTCCGTGACGAAATCGTTGCGTGTGTTCAGGCGTAAATCCGGTACCGTTAGCTATGTACTGGAAACGGAATGTAGACAAACAAACAAACGGGTTTATTTAAGTGTCGAGGAGATGAATAGAATCTTCGTGATAGTTGAGAAGTGGAGTGAAGATCGTTATAAAATACCTGCTAACGTAGGTACAAGAAGAGAGCAGATTAGTGACGCACCCTCATACGCCGTTGTATGTACGTGTATAAATAACGATCGGCCGTGCATTGATATACGGCTGATGTGGAAGAATGCTTCTGATAATAACGCTCTTGTTCCTACGCAAAACCGTTTCATCCTCGACAGAATGTTTGAAATCGTCGGATTCCGCAAGCTGAAACCTATATTAGACGCGCGTTACGGATATCCTTTATTTTGATACAGTACTTGAATACGCATACACCGCTCTGCTCGATGGGTTTACCGAGTGTAGGGCTGAACAAGGTGAGAATGGTCTAGAGCTGGACGTTTATTTAAAAAGTTTACTCTTTGAAATACCATGAACTTTGGTACAAAGCAATTGACTGGTACAAGGCTGAGCTCACCTACACCGTTCACCCTGAAGAACTATTTCTTTATATAACGCGCAGTTGTCGTAACGATTTAGATTATTTCAATTGCCGCTATGTTGAGTGAAGACGAGTTCACGATTGAAAAGCTCGGGTCGGTAGAAATAAACCCTCGATTGGAAAAGCGTGTTTATAAACTTGTGTTTAATAATGTAGCTAACGATGAACTCTTTGTGCGTGCTTTTGATTGTATTCTAGACGTATTTAAAGATGACTTACCAAGCGGTTGTAAAGTGGGAACAAAAATAGTACTGAACGATATGAAAGCCCTTCATATCGAGTACAGGTTTCCCTATACTTTAAGCGGTGAAATATTATTAAACCGCATATACTGCGTAATGCAGAGCAATAATGATGTAATTGTAGACTCGATTAAGTGCGAGTTTAGTATTTTGAAAAAAAAAAGTGAAATGTATTTATATATTTAACATATGTGATATTTCTCCTGTACTGTTATATTGAAGGATTATATGCATATTCCTCGTTCATATTTCTATTATTATTGATCATTCAAATGTATATTTATTTCTATATATCCATAATTGTGTGTGTGTTTTTTTTTTATATGCATATTCCTCGTTCATATTTCTATTATTATTGATCATTCAAATGTATATTTATTTTTCTATATATTTATAATAACAGAATGAAGCAATGTTTTTTACTTAATTCTTTTGTTAATTATATCATGTTACGCCTTCTAAACCTACTAGCGGAATTCTAAACCAACTTTTAAGAAAATAAATGGTACAATCTGGCAACTGTATACCTGAACAATGGTATCTGGCAACTCTCCATAATAATGTATACAATAAAAAGTGGTATCTGGCAACTCAACCTGAACAAGCCATTTACGCCTTCTAAGCCAACTGGCTGATTAGGAGTCTATAATAATGTATACAATTGAAATGGTATCTGGCAACTCCATAATAATGTTAAAAAGTGGTATCTGGCAACTCAGTCTTCGATTAATATATGAATTAATTAAATATATAGCACAAACTGGCAAGTCAGTCTTCTATTGAATACATGGCGCTATCTGGCAACTCAGCCGGATTAGAGGTCTATAAAAGAGCGAGAGGCTGACGACGGAGTCATACAAGCTCGGCTCCCAGCCGAGCAAGGACCTCTGGTCCTTTCTTTCTGGCCCTTTGGGAAAACCCCTTAGAGGCCTCTTAGGTTAGGTATACGAAAATAGCTTGGGGGAAAACTCCGCCTCCAAGCCCTTGCAATCGGCAACAAAGGCCGATGCTCTCTCTCTCTCCCTACCCCTTCAGGTGTACCCCTCCCCCCTTGGCTCCTTCTAAGCCAACTGGCTGATTAGGAACCTATAAGGCAACGCCTACTCGGGTGAAGTCTTAATATGCACTTGGCTCCTGCCAGGTGAGCACCTCTCCTTCTTTCTCTTGGGGGATAACGCCGCCTCCAAGTTTCCTTGTTGCACCTGCAGCATCCCCCACCCCCCTTTGCAACTTGGGGGTTGCAACACCCCACCCCTCTTTGCAACATTACGTAATAAATTGCAACATTCCTGCACTCTACCCTTTTTCGGCTATACTACTTGTATCTACGTTATCGAACCTATTCATAATTTTGAAAACCTGGATTACATCACCCCTTAACCTCCTAGTCTCGAGTGTTGTCAATTTTAACTCCTTAAGCCTATCCTCGTACGACTTTGACCTAAGCGACGGAATCATCTTAGTTGCTCGTCTTTGAACTCTTTCGATTTTGTCTATATCTTTGCGCATATGCGGATTCCAAAATTGGACCGCGTACTCTAAATGGGGTCTAAGTTCTAGGCTTACCATACGTCCCGATTTGACCGGGACAGTCCCGGTTTTGAGCTCTTGTCCCGGCGTCCCGGCCGGCTTGTAATTCTGTCCCGGTTTATAATTGTGTCCCCTTGCTTTTCGATTTTCTATCTTTTTGTTAAAAATCTCATGGGAAAAGAATATTTCGGTTGTTAATCTTTAGCAGGCAATTGAATTTATCTTTTGTTTACCTGGAACATCAGCTGCAGTAGAACGATTGTTCTTTATCATGACACTGGACCAGTCTCATGTCAGAAAGTACCGTTCAAGCTCTGCTCTGCTGCAAAGTTAATATTGACTTGACATGTCTGGAATTTTATGGAAAATTTAAAAATGATAAAAATTTTTGAAGAAAGTGATTTTTAGAGAAAAATATGAATGGTTTTCAAAAAAGTGAATGATCTGTTTGTACTGTACAATAAATTTAAATATATACTTTTTTGTTCACCCCCATTTTTTTATACTGCGGAAAACATGTATATGTGATCTTCATTTCCAAAATGTTCATGAATGTCCCGGTTTGGTTGCATGAAAATATGGTAATCCTAGGTCTAACTAATGATTTATAAAGAGGAACTATAATATCGCGCGATTTGTACTCAAAAATTTCGAGCTATAAAACCTAACACTTTGTTCGCCTTATTGACCGCTGCTGTACTTTATTTCGCTACTTTTAAATCACCAGTGACTATACCTCCTAAATCTTTTTCCTGCTCTACGCTTGTTAAATCTTTCCCTGACATAATACAGTGTGTCCGTAAAGTCATCGTGAGATTTTAAATAGCTATATTATTGCAACGAAACATGATAATGAGATGAAAAAAAGGCAAATTGAAGAACAACTCTAAAAGAATAACTTTATTTAACGTAGTTCGATATGGGCTCCTCTGGTAGCCCTGCAGACATCTAGGCGGTGATTCAATTCCAGCCACACACGCCCAAGAACATCAGGAGTGACGGATGCGATAGCTTCCGTGATTCCCTCGTGCAAGTGATGAATATCCCTAATGGGTACACTGTACACGCTTTGCTTGACGTAACCCCACAAATAAAAGTCCAAAGGTGTCAGGTCCGGAGAGCGTGGAGGCCATGGCTTCCATCCTCCTCTTCCTATCCATCTCTGTGGAAATTTTTCATTAAGGAATTCTCGAACGTTGGCATAGTGCGGAGGAGCACCATCTTGCTGAAAGATGACATTATTGTCAATAAATTGGGGTACTGCAAAATGTTCCACCAAAGCGAGGTAGTTGTGTGACGTCACAGTGGGTTCCGCGAAGAAAAATGGGCCAATCACTCGATCTCGTGCTAGAGCACACCAACATTAACTTTCGGGCTATTACGCTCATGTTCAACATAGGCATTGACAGCCTAGACTAACTACGAGATAAAGGTTAAGCTTAGCCTAGACTACTACAGATACAACTTTGAGAGTTGTTCTTAAATTTGGCATTGTTTCATCTCATTATCATGTTTCGTTGGAATAATATAGCTATTTAAAATCCCACCATGACTTTACGGACACACTGTATACGCAAAATTACCATTACGCGAACCTATATGCAAAATTTTGCACTTTTCAACGTTAAATCTCATTTGCCATGTGACTGACCAATCAACGATTTTATTCAGATCTTCCTGAATTTTACCTCTGTCTTCGTCATTAATCGCCCTACCACCCAGCTTCGTGTCATCCGCAAACTTTGAAACTGTACTGACTAGGCCGACATCTAAATCGTTAATATATACAAGAAAAAGCAAGGGGCCCAATACAGAACCCTGAGGAACGCCACTCGCTACATTAGCCCAACACGACACCGCTCCATCAACGACCACCCTCTGTTTCCTGCCTCGCAACCACTCTTCTAGCCAATTTTTACTACACCCCTGATTCCATGAGCCTTAGTTTTTACAATGTCTTTTGTGCGGCACGGTGTCAAACGCTTTTTGAAAATCTAAATACACTACATCAACCGCCCGATGTCTATCGTAAACGTCAACCACGCTTTGGAAAAATTCTTAAAGATTAGTTAAGCAAGATTTGTTTCGCCTAAAACCGTGCTGCGTATTTCTAACTAGTTTATGCACTTCTAAGTGTTCGACTATACGGATCCTAATTATTGATTCCAGTAGCTTACCTACAACAAACGTTAAACTGATTGGCCTATAATTTCCCGCCGCACCTTTATCGCCTTTCTTAAAGATAGGTGTTACGTTTGCTAACTTGAAATTATCTGGTACGCACCCCTCAGAAATAGACACATTAAAAATCTTTGTTAGCGGCACAACAATGCTATCTTTTAATTCTTTTAGATGTATGGGACATATGGAATCCGGCCCCGGTGATTTACGCGTTTTCATTTTATCAATATAGCGCATTACTTCCCCTTCACTAACCACGATATTATCCAAAATATTACCATTATCAAAAGGTATTATGTCTATGACCATAGGGATATCCGTTAGATCTTCTATAGTAAAAACTGACGTAAAAAATTCGTTTCGCAAGGTAGCCATTTCCTTGTTTTCAGAAACTAGATCTCCCTTTACATTTTTCAACGGCCAGAAGATACTTTTTATTGGATTTTTATTGTTGACATATTGTAAGAATCGCTTGGGATTTTCTTTACAGTCACGAGCTATGGAGATTTCAAATTCGCGTTTGGACTTTTTTATTACACTTTTCGCTTCACCCCTCAGAGATATGTAGTTGTTTCGTAACAACAAATTGTCTTTATCGCACTTATGTTGCCTATAAGCCCTATCTCTACTCTTTATAATGTTTCCTACTCTAGAAGTAAACCACAAGGACTTGTTTACTTTCGCACGCTTAATTTTGTACGGTACACATTCCTCATTTATAGTCCTAAATACTGTTTCGAACGATTCCCACATTAGTTTTGCGTTGGAGTTCCCCATTACGTTTTCCCAATTGACGTGTGACAATTTATTTCGAAATTTACAAAAGTCTGCGTGCTGGAAGTTAGGAATTTTAGCAGAGTTAGTTGGTTTCGAGTGACTTACTGAGAGGACAAACTCGACCATATTGTGATCGCTATTGCTTAACGGTTCAATTACTTGAAGATCAGTAATTAGCCTATCATCCGTAGTTATTACTAAATCTAAAATACTGTCCAACCTCGTAGGTTTCCCAACCTTTTGAATAAGAAAGCTATCCTTGAGAAAATTAACTACACGATTACCTTCCGCGTCTCCCTGCATTGTATCGTAATTCACGTTGGCGCAATTAAAGTCACCCATAACTAAAGCCTGCTCACTACCGACTATACTCTTTAGTTCACGATATAACGCTTCGTCAGTATCAGCTGTTTGATTAGGGGGCCTATATATAACCGCAACAAGAAGTTTGAAATCGTTTAATTTAAGTTCTGCTATAGTCGAATCTATCGGTTCTGGAATTGAGTGCTCTACTTCTATAACGTTCGCAATATTATTTTTGATATACAACATATATATAGGCCCTATATATATATATATATATATATATATATATATATATATATATATATATACGCCCTATACATATATATACTAGGGTGTGACAGTTGCCCCAACTTTGTCCTACAATGCTGTTCAAAATTTTGGTGTTGCATATTGACATAAAAAATACCCACATGCAATTTTTTGAAGATTCATGCATATTCGAGTGAGCACCAGCAATTTGAAAAATAGCGATTTTGCTTATACGGCATACGCGCCTATTAATATGAGATTACACAACCATCATAAGGGATATTAAACAAATCATTTGCCTGTCTTAATTAAAAGCTGTTATCACTAACACAAAAAAGTTAATCATTCTTATTCTCTCATAGTACATTAAGGGGTTTTATCATATATTCACAAGGTATTATTTCTCTAGAGCAAGAAACCATGATTTCTGTTCGGAAACAGATGATCGTTTGCGCTGATTAGGAACGCGGAGTCTGTCATTTCAACTACTTGAAGGACTTCTTGAAAGCGCTCCTCATCCCTGGCAACATTAAGAAAGTCATGGCAAAGTTTTACAGCACGCTCTGCAGCCTCATTGACGACCTGAAGCTTGTCCACAACCCGTTTCATGTTCAGGTAGTCGTCATGATCCGCCCATTCACTGGCTGGACTGTGGAGAAACTGATAGGGCATGCCTAACATGGTGAAGAACCGGCTTGAGTCAGGCCCAATTAGGTCCACCAGGGCAGTGCCACTTTCTGGGACAGGGGGAAGATATGGCTTTCCATAGCCCCCATGATTGAGCCCCACTCTCTTAGTAACTTCAGTGCCTTCATGGCAAAGAAGGGCCTTCCTCATCTCCTCTTTCGTCCTTTCTTGTACTTGGGACGAGAACAAAGCCAGTGGGGCCAACTCCTCAGGTACCAAGTGTGTCTACCGAGTGCCACGTGCTTTGTCAACTATTGTGGCGTCATATGGGGCAAATTCAGCCAAGATTTCGACCAAATTCAAGTCATTCAGTGGCGCACTTGCTGGAACGGGGCAAACAATCCACCATGGGACATAAACAGCGACTGTGAACACAGCAAACCGTTCTAACTTGCTGATTTGACTTTTAGTCACAACCTCGGCTTTGGGAAACTGCTCTTTGATCTGGCCTGACAAAAGAACAATCTTGAGGGTATAGAGCAGTTTAGCCATCCACCTTGCTTTTGAAGTGCGCCGGGGTAGACCATTGTGAAGTTCACTGGCTCGGATCCTTTAGTTACAAGCAGCAGACAAAGCTCTACCAGCTCCTTGTAGTCGCCACGTGTAAATGGTTGGGCTAGAGATTCACGGAAGTCAGCCATCTCCTGCTGGCGCTCCTCAAACACTCCAGGCATTGCGGGGTAGTATTTCTTTTTTTCATTGTACGCCAGTTGAGAGAAATGGTTCTTGAACCTAGAAATGCAATTATTGGGATTATTGTATTTCGTACTAATCTATAATATTGTTTTAGGGGTATTAATTGATATGATCGATCATTTGCTTGGTGTTAGTATATCTTATAAGTCTAATAAAAGAAATTCCACTAAATTTGTTCATTAGATAATAATATCCTTGTTATTTTGTAAAGCTTATGACTCACCTCTGGAAAACCATTATGTTTGGACTTGAAGAGCCCTCCACTTTCAAGCAATCCCAGCAAACACCTAGGATGACTTCGCCCACATGCCTGCGACAGGCACACCAGAATACGGCACGCTCTAATTCCTTTTGGAGGGAGACGCAAGCAGCTGTTTTTTGTCCTGAAAAAAAAATGTAATTGTAGTTTAAGGCCACCATTTCAGGCACGTGCTTTTTGCAGATTTCTGTTAAATCATTCACTGTATTTTGGTATTAATGTCGTGATAAATTCACGCTGATGTTTGAAATAGGTTTACCTGTATTGGATGAAGTTGTGTCGAAAACCATACCAACGACATTCTGTTCACACTCCCAATCGACCAGAAGTTGTTTGGCTGTTGATATCAAGTCTCCTTGAACCAGGCCAGCTTTTTGAGTCAATGCGGAAGACGTGGGACTCCAAGAAGCTTTGTGCCATTGACACCAGACACAAGAATGGCAGGCGGTCAGTGCCTTTGGAATCCAGCGTGTCCATAAGTTTACCATCCCAGTGCACCAGTACTTTGTCTGATGGTTGCCATTCATCCATGATTTTTAAACTTATTTATGACACGATGGAAGCTCGGTATCGGTGGGCCGTCCTTGCATTTAGACTCAGCTTTGATGTATCTCCACCACATGCAGATACAAGGGAGTACACAATTGCACTCAGCTGGGTCGGCGAGATGTTGTTTCGAACACTGCATGAAACAAGTTCTGCCGACTTCAGAATATCATGGGGCACAAAAATTGAAACTCCCTCTTTCACTGTTCTCCGATGTTTTCTCTTTGGTTCAGCAGTGCTGGCCTCATCAATGTCATCGTCCTCATCAGAGCTAATAGGTGAATCAATATCAGCCTGTACATTCTCAGCATGATCACATTGCTCTCTCTCTCTCTTGTCGCTTCTCTTCTCGCATCTGCCTTTTCTGTCGCTTCTGAACCTTTTCTGTGAGTACTTCGTCTACCACAGAGTAGGTAGCTACTCCGTCACTTAGCATGCTTTTCATAAAGAGTATGTCAGTATCGATGGCATCTTGTTCGGCCTGAGTTTTCCCCTTTTTCGCAGCCGCCATGTCTTTCAACACTGTGTTCTTATAAAATTTCATCGTCAGGCTCAATTCTGATTTAAACTTCATAATTCCAGGATCATCAGCCCGTCTTCTATCCTCATTCTTTTTCATAAGCATCATGTAGTCTGTCATAGTAAGTTTTAATCACTCGGCCAATATTGTTCCTGCCTGTAATGGTCGGGACATTCGCCTTCTGGTAATGCAAAAGCACATTGTCAATGGTGGCAGATAAAGCCTGGTCCCAATGCATATCCCGAAGGTTTGCTAACAGACACAGTAAGACCTGCCTATTAGTTGGCAGTTTGCAGCCCTTTATTTCCTTTTCTTCTTCTCGGGGTACGGTGCCCAATAACATTCTGACATACTCATCATCTTGCCGTGTATCCATGATTAAATTCTCTATTCACATCAAATCACTGTCAAGGGAAAAGAAAAGAGCATCATTAAAATTAAATGCAATAAAATAATACGTTGAAAATTTGTGGGTCAGCGTTCCAGACCCGGAAATGAAAATCTGATAAAATGTGCTATTTTCACATTTATGAAGTTCATAAGCTGAAATAGCAATACTTGCTGGTACGACGGTCCTAGCTCAAACATGCACCGATCTCCAAGAAAATTTACAGGGGTGTTTCCGATAAATACACAACACTAAAACTTTGAACAGCATTGTAGGACCACTTTTTATTTTTGGAGGGCAACGGTCACACCCTAATATATACGCCCTATATATATATATATATATATTATATATATAATATATACGCCCTATATATATATTATATACGCCCTATATATATATACGCCCTATATATATATATATATATATATATATATATATATATACGCCCTATATATATATATATATATATACGCCCTATATATATTTCCTGTCTTTCCTCTCACTTTTTCTTTGTTTTTCCGCCGATATGCCCTTTTAAATTGAGGCGAATCGGTTCTTCCCGAACTTAAAAAAAAAAAAAATATATATATATATATATACGCCCTATATATATATATATATATATATACGCCCTATAATATATATATATATATATACGCCCTATATATATATACGCCCTATATATATATACGCCCTATATATATATATATATATATACGCCCTATATATATATATATATATATACGCCCTATATATATATATATATATATATATACGCCCTATATATATATATATATATATACGCCCTATATATATATATATTATATATATATATATATATACGCCCTATATATATATATATACGCCCTATATATATATATATATACGCCCATATATATATATATATATTTATATATATATACGCCCTATATATATATATATATATACGCCCTATATATATATACGCCCTATATATATATATATATAGAGGGCCTATATATATATATATAAAGGCCCTATATATGTATATATATATATATATATATATCGGCCCTATATATACGGTATATATATATATATAATATATATATATATATATATATATTATAGGCATGATGATAGGCTAATTACTGATCTTCAAGTAATAGAACCGTTAAGCAATAGCGATCAAAATATGGTAGAGTTTGTCCTCTCAGTAAGTCACTCGAAACCAATTAACTCGACTAAAATTCCTAACTTCCAGCACGCAGACTTTAGTAAGTTTCGAAATAAATTTTCACACGTCAATTTGGAAAACGTAATGGGGAACTCCAACGCAAAACTAATGTGGGAATCGTTCGAAACGGTATTTAGGACTATAAATGAGGAATGTGTACTCTACAAAATTAAGCATGCGAAAGTAAACAACAAGCCCTTGTGGTTTACTTCTAGAGTAGGAGACATTATAAAGAGTAGAGATAGGGCTTATAGGCTATACAGTATAAGTGCGATAAAGATAATCTGTTGTTACGAAACAACTACATATCTGTAAGCCATAAAGCGAAGTGTAATAAAGTCCAAGCGCGAATTTGAAATCTGCATAGCTCATGACGGTAAAGAAAACCCCAAGCGATTCTTTCAATACGTCAATAATAGAAATCCAGTAAAAAGCGTCTTGGGGCCTTTGAAAAATGTAAACGGAGATCTAGTTTCTGAAAACAAGGAAATGGCTACCTTGCTAAACGAATTTTTTTACGTCAGTTTTACTATAGAAGATCTAACGAATATCCCTATGGTCATAGACATAATACCTTTTGATAATGGTAATATTTTGGATAATATCGTGGTTAGTGAAGGGGAAGTAATGCGCTATATTGATAAAATGAAAATGCGTAAATCACCGGGGCCGGATTCCATATATCCCATACAACTAAAAGAATTAAAAGATAGCATTGTTGTGCCGCTAACAAAGATTTTTAATGTGTCTATTTCTGAGGGGTGCGTACCAGATAATTTCAGTTAGCAAACATAACACCTATCTTTAAGAAAGGCGATAAAGGTGCGGCGGGAAATTATAGGCCAATCAGTTTAACGTCTGTTGTAGGTAAGCTACTGGAATCAATAATTAAGGATCGTATAGACGAACACTTAGAAGAGCATAAACTAGTTAGAAATACGCAGCACGGTTTTAGGCGAAACAAATCTTGCTTAACTAATCTTCTAGAATTTTTCCAAAGCGTGGTTGACATTTACGATAGACATAGGGCGGTTGATGTAGTGTATTTAGATTTTCAAAAAGCATGTGACACCGTGCCGCACAAAAGACTCATTGAAAAAACTAAGGCTCATGGAATCAGGGGTGTAGTAATAAATTGGCTAGAAGAGTGGCTGCGAGATAGGAAACAGAGGGTGGTCGTTGATGGAGCGGAGTCGTGTTGGGCTAATGTAGCGAGTGGCGTTCCTCAGGGTTCTGTATTGGGCCCCTTGCTTTTTCTTATATATATTAACGATATAGATGTTGGACTAGTCAGTACAGTTTCAAAGTTTGCGGATGACACGAAGCTAGGTGGTAGGGCGATTAATGACGAAGATAGACGTAAAATCCAGGAAGATCTGAATAAAATCGTTGATTGGTCAGTCACATGGCAAATGAGATTTAACGTTGATAAGTGCAAAATTTTGCAGATAGGTTCGCGTCATGGTAATTTTGCGTATAGTATGTCAGGGAAAGATTTAACAAGCGTAGAGCAGGAAAAAGATTTAGGAGTTATAGTCACTGGTGATTTAAAAGTAGCGAAACAAAGTACAGCAGTGGTCAATAAGGCGAACAAAGTGTTAGGTTTTATAGCTCGAAATTTTGAGTACAAATCGCGCGATATTATAGTTCCTCTTTATAAATCATTAGTTAGACCCCATTTGGAGTACGCGATCCAATTTTGGAATCCACATATGCGCAAAGATATAGACAAAATTGAAAGAGTTCAAAGACGAGTAACTAAGATGATTCCATCGCTTAGGTCAAAGTCATACGAGGATAGGCTTAAGGAGTTAAAATTGACAACACTCGAGGATAGGCTTAAGGAGTTAAAATTGACAACACTCGAGAATAGGAGGCTAAGGGGTGATCTAATCCAGGTTTTCAAAATTATGAATGGGTTCGATAACGTAGATAGATAGCTTTTTCAAAATATCTCAATATAATAGGACTAGAAATAACGGGTGTAAGTTGACAAGTAGAAGGTTCGAGACAGCAGTTGCCAAAAACTTTTTTATGCATAGAATAGTAAATAGCTGGAATAGTTTGCCAGTAGAAGTAATTAGTAGCACGTCCATAAACATGTTTAAAAATCAATTAGACGCATATGTTGATAGATTGGGTATAGTTTAAGGTAGCAAAATTAAAACTTTGTGGTGATAGATCCCACAGCTCAACACAAGTGTTGTGGGATATAGGGAGGCAGCATCTTGGGTTAGGGGATACTCTCTGTCCTTAACACCCCATTTAAAGAGATTCCTCTGCCGAGCGGTGCCCCCCACAATACTGTGAGGTATTGAAAAACTCATGATCTTCACTTGCCCCACAAACACCTTTAAATGGGAGACCCAAAATGGGTGCACACACATTTCTACATTACTGTACAGTCTTTACAGCCACACCTACACTTTTCCTCCTAATGTAGATGGTTGTAAATTTTGACTTAGTCCGCAATTGATATGGACCGTGACTTATTTTTCATTGGCAAGGTACTAGTATTGTCGGATACCGTAATGAAATTGACTGGATTCTTTGGATCTGATATATTTGCATGTCGGTTATAAATAGATACAGAGTGTAACATATTTGTGGATAGTAGTCTATTATGACTTGATCCTCTGGATCCAGAGATTCTATCTTTAGTTTTAAATCAATAATTAGGTAATTATTTTTAAATTGATAATTATTTAGTTTTGTAAAAATTGGTCATTGCCAATGTACAGGCAGTTTTTTGCATAAATTTCTTATGTTCTTGTGGTTCAGAACCCACGTAAAATTGTAGGTCCCCTCCGCCAACACGGAGTACATACACAATTATGAACACAGTTAGGTAGACCAGCCATGAGTGGATCCTACGGTCTTTGTTGGTCTACATAGGCCCTATACATATACTGTATATATATATATATATATATAGGCCCATATATATATATATATATATAGGCCCCATACACATATATATATATATATAGGCCCCATACACATATATATATAGGCCCCATACACATATATATAGGCCCCATACACATATATATATATAGGCCCCATACACATATATAGGCCCCATACATATATATAGGCCCTATAATATATATAGGCCCTATATATATATAGGCCCTATATATATATAGGCCCTATATATATATATAGGGCCTATATATATATATATAGGGCCTATATATATATAGGGCCTATATATATATATATAGGGCCTATGTATAATGTTTCAGACCAACAAAGACCCTAGGATCCACTCATGGCTGGTCTACCTAACTGTGTTCATAATTGTGTATGTCCTCCGTGTTGGCAGAGGAGACCTACAATTTTACGTGGGTTCTGAACCACAAGAACCACAAGGCCCTATATATATATATACATATAGGCCCTATACATATAGGCCCTATACATATATATATAAAATGGAACCATATATTTTCAGGCACAAAACTAATGGATAATCTGCTTGAGAGAAGATTTGTATCATTGAAAAAACTCAAAGATCTGGATTTATTTAAAGGTTAGTTTTAATTAAAAGTACTTCCTGCTTATACTTTTCAGTGGCCACTTCTAACCTTTTAGGAACATGTTTCACATTGGTAGGTGAACATTTGTAAAAAAAAATTGAAAAAAATTGGGGATGGTATATTTTTTTTAAATATTCATTTTAGCGGCTTATGACAAGAGAGATAATTATGACAAGCTGTTTAAGAGCTTCAAAATGACACTAGAATCAGAACTCTAGCTCTATTAGTTATGTGGCTACAGCAATTTGAAATTTGACAGTAAGTAAAAAATCAGGTCAAAGGTCCAAATTTTGTGACCCTGTATCTCAGCAACCAAAGGTCAGCCAGCTCTAAAATTTGGGGAATTTCAGTTTCTCACACATACCTACTAATGTACCAAATATCATGAAAGTCTGAGATGGTCATGTTCTCGAGTGGCTGAATTGGCATGGAATGACCCAAGAGCTGAACATAACATTTAGAGATATACAAAGAGATATGGTATGAAGTATGAGCTGAAAAGGAAAATAAGAGAATGGGATACAACAGAATGGAAGAAAGAGATGGAAAGTAAGGAAAGCCTAACAATATACAGAGAATGGAAAAGAGAAATAAGGGAGGAAACAGATTACTACATGGTATAGGGCAAGGAGTAACTGTTTGCAACTGAACAACAGAAGAAGACACCAAAATCAAAGTACAGAATGTGAACTGTGCGGAGCTACAGAAGAGGATCTGACATATTTTGTGCTTATGTGCCCAATGTTTCAGGAAGAGAGAAAGAAATTGTTGGAATTGCAATAGCCATATATAGAAAATATAAATGAAATAATTGGAAAATTTCTTTTTGACAATCATAATATAAATAATAAGGAAATCTTATACCAAATGAGGAAAAAATAGAAAAATAAAATTGAAGCAGCGTGGCATTCAATCAGTTAATTAGTAAGGGAATACATTTGGGAAGCACCATTGTAAAGGCAAAACTTCCAAAGTGACATCTGATCTGATCAGGTTGCAGTAGGTTGAGGTTAGGTCAGAAACTCCAATTCATTTTTGTTTTAGATAAACATGCCTGGTGGATGCCCACATAAACCAATAGCACTGACTGATACCATTTTGAAACCTTCTGAAGTGGTAGATCAACATATTGACATAACTGAACTTGTCCTCTCAACTCATACTAATGAGTTGGTGATAAAATGGCTGGCTAATCATTCACTTCTATGCAACAGCATCAATTGCTCTTCTTGCAATCAGCTGTGTATACTCAATACTTATAGCAAGGGCATTGATAGAGTTAGGGGCTGATGCAATGCTCACAACTTTACTCAATCCATCCATTCAGGTTCCTTTTTTGAGTAAAGCAAGGTACCACTTCCCTGACTAATTCTTGCACTTTACTTTTGGGCAAAAGACACTCCACACAAAGACATATATGAGTCTGGCTTTTCAGAGCCAACTGCCAGTGATTGGTACAACTTCATTCATGAGGTCTGCGAACAGTACCTTGAGGAGAATCCTCAAGAACTGGGAGACCTGGATGACATTGGGAACTCAACAACTAAAGAATTGTGGAGTTAAAATATTTACATTATAAATCATGGTATGTGATGGGAAGGTCATTGGGTATTTGGTGCTATCAAAAGAGGCATTGGTAAATGTCTCATTGAAGTCCCAGATCAACAGAGACAAACTATTGAGCCAATTTTCAGGCAATAAATTCTACCAGGAAGCTAGATCATCTCTGATGGCTGGATGGTATACAATAGACTTGAGGCAATGAAAAGTGACATACTCTCTATGTGCATGATTCTCTTGTTCACCAGAGAAATTTCATTGATCCAAATGACTGCTCATGTCACACCTTATTGAGAATACCTGGATGTGTGCAAAGAAAAAATTATACAACCAATGTAGTACTAGTAGTGCACTTTTTCCATCATATTTGCACAAATTCTTGTAGTGCAATGGATTTACATCATCATTTTGGGCATATTTTGAACACTACTCACACTCAATATCTTGTTAATTAAATTATCTTTGGAACTTATTGTCTTATTTCAACCTAACCTAACCATAACCATGTTTGATAATTATGCAACTAAGGGGGATCACTGAGTTTGGTGATAATTTTTGTTTTTTTCTGCATGTTTTTTCATGCTTTGTGTAGTAGATATTGTCAATCGTTGTGGAATTATTAAAAAACATAAGTTTTAAGGTGTTTTGGATGGACAAGTACCACTGCACAAAGCATGAAAAAGTAACAAAAAAAAAAAAAAAAAACAAGAATTATCACTAAATAATGCAGAAAAAAAAAAAAATTATCACCAATTAAATAACTAAGGTTAATTGAATGCCTAGTCAGGTCAACTGTACACCCTTGATGATTGGTTACATTAAATCATATTTTCATTAAAACTAAAAAATATCATGACTTAACCTAACCAATCATCAAGGGCGTACATTTGAAAGCCAGGTTAGGTCAATTGAAAGCCAGGTTAGGTCAACTGTATACCCTTGATGATTGGTTGTTAAGTAATGACATTTTCATTAAAACTAACAAGAATATCATGACTTAACCAATCATTGAGGGTGTACAGTTGACCTAACCAGGCATTCAATTGACCAGGGGCAACTCACAAGTAGATAGATCATAGCACTGCATTTTCACATACGCACACTATAGGCTAACAATAATTTAAAAAATAATGATGAACTTTGATATAATTAAGACTGCATGTTTTGCACACCATGTTCGAATCTAGACTGAGAAATGGCATGATTTTAAACCTGGGATAGAGCCAGGTTTAAATTTGATTGGCTAGATGATGTTACAAGAGTGTGTGTCACTTAGTCATTGGTTGACATCTGCCATGTTGTTCATGGTGGTAATAGAAGCAAATTCAAATTTTTTCTAACATAATTTCCTTAAACTTTACCATAAAATGATATTTCCCCAGTATATAATTAATTGTAGTATGATATACATATATTTCTCAAGTCAAAAAGGGTAGTGTATATTTATAAAGCCGCGATGCCCCTTAGCTGCATAATGGCCAATATACTTATATTGGTAATTATACAACCCCATTTTTTAAATCTAAAATAAATATAGTAAGAGTTTTTTATATCATTCTTTAGGTCTACCCAATTTATCATATAATTGGGTGTTAGGCTTATTATATTATAGCTAATAAGAATGAAATAATACAGCCAATTTTACTCTTAGAAAATAACTAGGGTAATTTTTACTATCAGTCCAGTCTCTGAAAACTGAAAATAAAGTTTACCATAAGACTCTTTACATTTTTTAAACAACTTTTATTAAGTACAATATAAAGGCAAATGCCGATTAAAGCTATAAAATTAATGTTAAGAAATTATTTTTTTGAGCGATAAAATCGCGGATCATGTTTTTGGGAGTGATAAAATGGTTGATCCCACAAAGGTTAGGAAGGTACCACTAACAAAATTGGGGGGTTTGACCTAAACTCATAAGATTTTAGTGTCACGATGGCGTCAGTTTGCGATGGTTGTAATTACTCAGTGTGTTTAACTTCGCAAATTTTTCAATGATGAAGAGGCTACATTTAATTTTTATGTAGAACATGGTGTATTGCTAAAAGAATTTATTTGCCCTAAGAAAAATAAGGAAGGTATTGTTTGTGGTAATAAGTATGTGTTCGATAAAAACAAAAAAGCATTTCGTTGCCATAGGTAAGAGTAATACCTAAAATTAGGTTAGGTTAGGTTAGGCAAGTTAGTATAGTTTTACGGTATATAAAATATATATAATATTCATTTTACTACATATATATAAATGTATATATATACCTTTTAGGTCACTCCTGTTAACTATTTCTACAATTTCCATAATTTATATATCAATAGATTGTTTTTACATCGCAAATGCATCCTAGATAGTCTCTACTGAAGGAATTACCCGCATTTTAGGGTATTTTTTCATACTTATACCCCAAAACAAACTTCGTATCCTAACTTAGTTTGGGAGTTCCCTCACTTGAGACTATCCAAATCACATTCCTGGTGTAATAACGAATCTATTGATCTATAAATTATAGGAATTGAAGAGACCGGACTGATAGTAAAAAATTACCATAACTAGTCTCAGCTATGACTATACCACTCTCAAAATCTAAACTTCACTATACCTAAGGCCTACCTTGAAAATTTAAAAGTATCAGCTAAATCTCCTCTGGAACCATTGGAATGAACTTGGTAAAATCGAAGGTAAACCCAAGAAACTGCTATACCACAACCTATCATAGTTGCGTACAAGCCTTCCAGTACATGACAAATATACAGTAAACAAGATGCAACAAAAAGAATCAAAGGAACATGACGATTTGTAATTTTACCAAGAGGTGTACGGGTATGAATCAATACATGATCAGGCATTATTTGCTTGACAGCAACTGATAATCCAGCAATATAGCCAGCCATTCCTTGGATATGAACATTGAAGAGAACATCAGGGTTGAATGTGCACATGTAAATTATGAGGTAAAATAATGCAGATATAAATGCAACACAAATATTGACCAACAGAAAGAAGAAAACCATTTCAAAACTACCCCATAATGGCTCAATGAGCTTTCCACAGAGACCTAGAGTAATTAAATCTACACAAACTTGCCATAGTCTGATTTCTAAAAAACAATGAGTAAATGCTGTCCATAACCAAAATCTTGGGGGTAAAATATATCCAGGAGTGACACTCAAAACATCAACTGCAGACTCGGAAAAAGATAACCCATATCCAATAAGTACTATTAAACAAACAATTTTTACAAAATATCCAGTGTTCCCAATTACCGCTATTAATGACTGTTTTAAAAAGGAAAAATTACGATTTAACGAAGAGGAAATCATTTTCAATTCATTTACTTGTAACCACTACTCTTTTCTACTTTTTCTTTGTTATTGAACGAAAAGATATTGACAAGTGGCTTTGAGGAAAAAATGAAAATAATTATTGGACTAGTCCCAAACTATGGTCTTGGCTGATGACCACGCACTTACAAAGAAACGACAACTGAGAACTGAATTTTGTGATAATTTCAGGGGATAGTGATATTTTCATTGTCTATGAATATTTTGATGTGGTCCTAATTAAGTGAATAATCTACTGTAATTACTTAGTTATTTTCCTATATGCCCTACATTACATTACATAATGCATTAATATAATGTGATACATACAGGGAAAATAACTGTGTAATCTTTTGACATATATTTCAATCGATTTATGTGGAAATATGTAGATCCAATATATAACAATACAGGTTTTACAAGTATTTCTATTTTACTTGAAATGAATGTTAATCACTTATCACGAAAGCTTCATCCGAGTTAATTCTGATATATATGTGCCAGGTTTTGTTAACTTTTATTTTGTCGTATCCTAGTGGTCAGCGCCTGCGACACTGAGTCGCAAAAGGTGCGCGTGCTCATGCCTTTTTTGATCATCTATATAGTGCTCTCGTGTTATTCAAATAGATTTGAATTAAATGCTGGCTCGAAGTTGGAGGTTAACATATAAAAACACTTTTGAGTGTAAAATCGCTGGCGTTTCCCGCAGGTGATGACAATGACATTTACATGACTTTTTAATGATATATCCGATATAATTACATAAATTATAGCTGTTCAAATGGAAAAATAATAGTATAAATGTGTAACTTAAAATAAAAAATAAAAATGCAATGTTTCTCTTTATAAAAAGGATATTTGAAAATTATTTTCTTTCTTGTCCCTGAAGATGTGAATATATTACGAAAGCGCTCGGACTTCGTGTTTCCTTTTCCTTTTCCCTGTGTTTCTTTGCTTATTAAAAAAGATCACATGTTCTGTGTTTTTATTGCATATATATAATATATATATTAACTGCAAATAACACATAGTATAATTAATGTAAAGAACGACACTTGTGTAGAAGAGCGCCCGCACAAAATGAGGAGAAAGAACGAACAAATGAAAAATGACACACCTCCCAGGAATCGAACCCGGGATCATCCATTTGCCGGTCGGACATGCTAACCACTACACCAAGGTCCCCGATCAGTCAGAAGTCGTAATTCTCCTACATACGAGCGGAATCGAATGCCCTAAGTGAGGGGATACCTTCTCTTGCCATACATATATACATTTTAACTGCAAACAACACAGTATAATTAATGTAAAGAACGACGCTTGTGTAGAAGAGCGTCCGCACAAGATGAGGAGAAAGAACAAACAAATATATATATATATATATATATGATTCAATTAAGTTCTGGAACAGTGTTTCCCCAATATTTAGTAGAGGGATACCGTTCTTCCGTGTTTAGGCAGTACTACACCAGTAATATAAAGTCAGTTTAAATTATTATTAATTAAAGTTCTGCTAATCTGATTACCTAAAAGAAAACACATTTCATACATAGGTAATATAAGTTACACAGCTCACACATTACTCAAGAACGTAGACTACGACATTATTCATTTCACTCCAGTACTTCCTCTTAGGCTAAGTTTTTTGTAGCCTAGATCAAGTTTGGGAGGAAGTATATGAATATATTAAGTTTCATTTCATAACTGAGGCTTAATCACGGTTTTGTGTTGCACTTTTGTTATTTATTACGAGTTAATGATCTCGTCTTGTTGAGGGCCCGGAATGAGTATTTTAACCGAGAAGAAAGGACTTGTTAGAACAGCAAAAGCGAGAAAAGATGTCCCATCATATGATTCTTGTAAGTACGCAGATATTTACCAGATTTTTTGCGTTGCTTTTAAAGCCAAAACATTAGTCCAGATCTGGACGAGTCACTTTTTGGAGTAATAATATTATTATACGGGGAATTTGCCTCGCTGTTTTACTGTTTTCGGTTATTATGTATTTTATCACACACAGTCATTTTACACACCAAAATACATTTTTCTAGTAGTATTTGATGGGATTTGGGTTAATATTCGTTTTAATGCTTTGTTCGTTTTCGATAGGAGGAGACATTCTATGACAATTTAACATATAAATTCATATTCAGGACACCTTGAAACCCCAGGGAAACTGATAAAAATCAAGGAAATGTAATAATTATTTTTTATGGAAAAAAAAAAAAATGGAAAAAAATTTAGACGTAAAAAGTAGCCATTATAGGCCATTGACCGAGTATTTAGCTTTTAACGCTGTTAAAATTTTAACGAACGTCGCCCTCTCCAGTTTTATGGGGAGACATCTCGTGGCAAAATTAGGAAACATAGGTCAAAACAACCAATTAAAAATCGTTTTTGTTTCACGTGACCTTATCCGACCAATCAGAGACGTACATTTTGAATCTCTCATAATGCATACTCATTTAAGAATGCTTTTTCAGTCTGGTTTTCATTTTGGTTTGCGGAGGTTGTGATTGCCTGGGTTTTTGGTACCTTGGAACGCAGTTCCAAAAAACTACTATTGTTTGCGGTTCCTCAGAGAGACGCAACAACTCTTGTTCGCCTGATCCAGCAACATATTAGGCCTGGGACTACAATCTATTCCGACGAGTGGCATGCGTATTCTCAACTTGGAAATCTAGGCTACATTCACCGGACAGTCAACCATTCACAGCGGTTCGTGGAAGACACCGTTCATATTCAAAATATTGAGTGTTGTTGGAAAGACGTGAAAAGCTAGATATTACGGTCTGGCAATAAAACCCAATCAGTTTAGGTCAGTTTAGGTCAGGTCAGTTCAGTTCAGGTTAGGTCAGGTCAGTTTAGGTTAGGTTAGGTCTGAACCAAAACATATTTTTCTGGTATTTTTTGGTGTGATTTGCCCAAATCTGAACTTCGTTTCTTTAGGAAATGAGCCATTTTTGAGAAATTTTCAATTTTAAAATTTCTCAAAAATGGCTCATTTCCCAAAGAAACGAAGTTCAGATTTGAACAAATCACACCACAAAACACCAAGAAAATGTGTTTTGGTTCAGAAAGGAGTAAAAGCACTAAAACGAATAATTACCGAAAAATGTATTTTGGTATTAATTAACCTAACCTAACCGTGGCTAAACGAGCCTAACCCTGGCTAAATGAGCCTGGAGTATTACCTTATTATGGATTAGGTGGTGGATACAGACGAGAGCTCATTTAGCCAGGGTTAGGATCATTTAGCCAGGGTTAGGCTCGTTTAGCCACAGTTAGGCTCATTTAGCCACGGTTAGGTAAGGTTAGGTAAGGTTAGGTTAGGTTAATTAATACCAAAATACATTTTTCTAGTAATATTTGATGTTTTGCTTAGATTTTGACTTCCATTTCCCTTGAAAATGAGCCAAACTTCAAAGTACTATAACTTTGTTGGATCTCATTTCCGACGGAAATGGAGGTCATATTTGAACAAATCACATCAAATACCACTAGAAAAATATATTTTGGTGTGTAAAATGACTGAGTGTGATAAAATACATAATAACCCTGTTTTCTATAGAGTGGAATCCTTTTATTCCTTTTTTTAGAATTTGTGCATCACTTCCGTCGAAGTAAATCTCATCAACCACACAGAGTGATGGGATGTAGGGAGGCAGGTGTCTTGGGTTAGGGCAGTGGTTCCCAAACTATGGGCATCGTCAGTCGGATCGCCAAATTCGCTGATGATACCAAGCTTGGGGCCAATGTTGGGACGCCTGAAGCGATCGTGGAACTGCGTGTGGACCTAGGTAGGATAGGAGAGTGGTCCAAAAAATGGCAAATGCCGTTTAACTTGGGTAAATGCAAAGTGATGCACATTGGCTACGCCAATCCCAAGTCGGACTACTCGATGTTGGGCAGTAATATCGAGGTGACTGATTTAGAAAAGGACTTGGGTGTGCTAATTAGCAGCGACCTTAAGTTTACGAAACAGTGTGTAGAGGTGGAAAAGAAAGCCCAGAAACTATTGGGTTATATCAGGAGGCAATTTCAGTTTCGGAACAAGGAGATTGTGCTCTTACTGTACAATTCCCTTGTTCGGCCGTACCTGGAGTATGCTGTGCAGTTCTGGTCGCCCACCCTCAGGAAAGATATTGAGAGGCTGGAGCGAGTGCAGGCGAGGGCCACAAAGTTAATCCCTTCCGTTAGGCATATGGGCTACAATCGACGGTTACGCGCCCTGAACTTGTTTTCGCTTGAAACTCGGAGGCTGCGCGGTCAACTGATCGAGGTTTTCAAGCTCTTACGAGGGTTCAACGATGTCGATTTTAGAAGTATGTTTAGTTTAAATGATAACCCAACTCGCAACAATGGTTGGAAGTTGGATTTGAAACGGTTTAGGACTAGTGTGTGTGGGAATTACTTTATGTATAAGATCTGTGACACATGGAACAGGTTACCTTTGGAAGTTGTGAACAGTTCCTCTGTGGATCAGTTCAAGAAAAGGTTAGACGAAATCTTGCACACTATTTGAGTGTGTAAAGACATTTAGGACCTCAGTCTGCGGAAATTTCTTTTCCTATAAAATAGTTAATATCTGGAACCAACTTCCCTCAGAGGTTGTTTCCAGTCAAAGTGTAAATCTGTTTAAAAATAGGCTAGACAAAGTACTGAACACACTCATAGTTTAAGATTAAAACCTCAGAAAACTCTGCAGGAGTTCGCTTGCTCGGTGTCTCTGTGAGCAAGCTCAATATAGAGCTATTTATATATTCTCCACTTTCCTGTAAAATTTCCTTGGCTACTTTTCTAGGGTCAAGGTATTTTCTTCAACCTTTTTCCGTACCTGCCTCTGGCAGGGAGGGAGCAGAGGGTGGGGAGAGAGCCTTCTACTTTACTATCCAGTTTTTTACAACTGCTAGGATAGTTGAAAGAAAAATAAACTTTTACAAAATTTTCCCTGGCTCCCGTTGCCATTGGTACCTCCTCGGTATGGGCCGCAAGGCCTTTTGAGGTGCTTCTTTTCCTTGTAACTCCTCCTTGTATATCTCTCTCTCTCTCTCTCTCTCGGGCCACAAAGTTAATCCCTTCCATTAGGCATATGGGCTACAATTGACGGTTACGCACCCTGAACTTGTTTTTGCTGGAAACTCGGAGGCTGCGCCGTCAACTGATCAAGGTTTTCAAGCTCTTACGTGGGTTCAATGATGTCAATTTTAAAGCATGTTTAGTTCAAATGATAACCCAACTCGCAACAATGGTTGGAAGTTGGATTTAAAACGGTTTAGGACTAGTGTGTGTGGGAATTACTTTATGTATAAGATCTGTGACATGCGGAACAAGTTACCTTCAGAAGTTGTAAACAGTTCCTCTGTGGATCAGTTCAAGAAAAGGTTAGATGAAATCTTGCACACTATTTGAGTGTGTAGAAAATTTTCTCTGGCACTCATTGCCATTGGTGCCTCCTTGGCATGGGCCACAAGGCCTTTTGAGGTGCTTCTTTTGCTTGTAACACACACACACTCTCTCTCTCTCTCTCTCTCTCTCTCTCTCTCTCTCTCTCTCTCTCTCTCTCTCTCTCTCTCTCTCTCTCTCTCCCTTCGTGCAATGCTTTTTAATGCTAGGTCGATTAGGAACAAGTTTTGCGAGCTACGGGTGCTCTTAGCATCAGAATACCAGGATATCGTTGCTATCGCTGAGTCCTGGATTCATACTGATCGTAGGGACTACGTTGGGGAGTTTGAAATTCCTGGGTATAGAATGTTTCGCAAAGACCGCACCCGTGGGGAGGGGGGTGGGGTACTAATATACGTCAGAGACACGTTGAGTCCGGTTGACTGCCATTTCCAGTCGGAACGGGAGCTGCTTGGTGTCGATCTGAATGTGGGAGGGACGAGCTATAGGTTAATCTTGGTGTACAGACCTCCGCATCTCCTCCTCGAGGAGGATACAGCCTTGTACACCGAACTCAGTAGCCTGTTAGGGGATAGGGTGTCACTGGGTGTGTGTGTAGTTTTAGGAGACTTCAACTGTCGCGGCATAAAGTGGGAAAACAGGACTGCTGATGCTGAAGGGTGGAGGCTAGTTGACTTTGCTGATGAGAACTTCCTCACTCAGTGGGTCAACGAGCCTACATGAGGCGAAAGCGTTCTAGACTTAGTATTCACTACCGAAGACAACCTCGTCACTGGCCTCACCGTTGACGAATCGTTGGGCGGGAGTGATCACGGTCTTATTAGGTTCTGTGTGTGCGTCCCTCGGGTGAAGCGTAGTAACTCGAGAGGCAGTAAGCTCGATCTCTGGTGGGTGAACTTTGTTAGCCTCAGGGATAGCGGAGGAGAGACGAGTTTATGGGACGAGTTTATGGTGCTGCAGTCTGCTGCCATACCCTCAAAACTGGTCAACCCTGCTTCAACGCAGCCTAAGTGGTTCAATCGTGACATCGCTTTGGCTATCCGAAATAGGAAAGTCATCCAACAAAACTGGAACATCATCACCCAAGATACCATCAATATACTGATTGAATCATTGCCACAATTAGTACTACCTAATGTGCATTCATTTTTATTGATGGAATGAATAAGTTCCAAACTGTTAGATTTTTTGTAGAGTTGAGCAAATGATACTCGCTCAAAGGACAAGAGCAGCTTGTATATTTTTCAATATACTGTATATGAAAATGAAAAGGTTCATTGGCAGTCTATAGTCCATATGACAAATATTATTAATACAATGACAGTTCATATACTAAGGATAGAAATATATACAATTGATTAGATATAATACTGTAATGTCGAGGTTAAGTGGAGCTACAGACAGACACTTTCGTACCAAGAAGCCCATAGCTTAGAGGATAAATGGTAGGACTCATGGATAGCTTGGATGATCGGGTTGGTTGATATTTTAATTCTTTGTATTAGACTGTTGAGCATGTCTTGTTACCTCTGGGAAGCTCGGGACATTGCGGGTAGCAAACATTTGTGAAGCTGAGCATCTCAGGGGGGTAATTTATGTAAGAGTCTAAAAGACCTGTTGTACATCAAATTTAGAGTTCTGCCAGAACCTTTTTTATAATTTACCCACAGTTGCTGTCCGTATATATTACTGCAGAAAGTACGAAAGAGTGTCTTTAGCTTCACTTGTACAGAATCAAAAGTTCCTTATGGTCATATTTGCTTTAGCACACAGTCTTCAAGATTTTCTTATATCTGAGTCATCACTCAAGGAGCTGGTAATAGTTTGACCCAAATACTTACTCTTGTACTTCCTCAATTACTTCACCAGTCATTTTAAACCTTATATCAGCTGGGTAAGGCAAGCCAGCCTTGTTCTCAGCCAGTCCCAAGTCTGGATAAATGGGGAGGGTTGGCGTCAGGAAAGGCATCCGGCCATAAAAACGCAGCCAAAACCACAATGGTGAGTCTTCAACACGAAAATGCGATGATGGCTTGGGCGTACCCCGTAGGCGACGTACAGAGACCTCGCCCGACCTCTGTGGTGAGGCGAGGGCTACCGCACCAAGAGCGGGTGCGGCTAATGAAGCGAGCTCGGGTGGACCTGAGAATTGCGATGCTGAATGTTGGAAGCATGACTGGCAGAGGAAGAGAGATTATGGAGTTGATGAAGAAGAGGAGAGTTGGGGTGTTGTGTGTACAAGAAACACACTGGAAGGGGAACAAAGCAAGAGAACTCAGTGAGGGATATAAATTGTTCTACAGTGGGGTGTTGGTTGAGGGAAGGAATGGTGTGGGTATTGTATTGGCGAAGGAATTGAAGGATAGCATAGTGGAAGTAAAGCGAAGAGGAGATAGACTGGTGACTTTGAGAATGAATTATGGGGAACAGGTACTCAATATAATCAGTGCATACGCGCCCCAAAGTGGATGTCCGGACGACGTTAAGGAAGTATTCTGGAGGTTATTGGAGGAAGAAATGGAGAGTATTGCCGAGGACGAACGAGTGGTGTTGGGTGGGGATATGAATGGACACGTTGGTGATCATAACGATGGAGTGGTCAGAGTGCACGGTGGTCATGGCTATGGAGAGGCAAACGTGGACGGTGAGAGAGTGTTGGATATGGCTGTATCGTTTGATCTAGTGATTGTAAATACGTTTTTCAGAAAGAGGGAGGAGCATGTTATTACGTACAAGAGTGGAGGTGGAACATCGCAAATTGATTTCATACTGTATAGGAGGGCGCAATTGGCTGAGGTGAGGGACTGCAAAGTTATTCCAGGAGACTATGTGATGCCACAACACCGGTTGGTAGTCATGGATGTGATGTTGAAAAGAGGAAGAAAGACCCGAGGAACAACAGTGAGGAGAATTAGGTGGTACAAACTGAGAGAGGAGGGGAAGAAACGGGAATTTAGAGTGTTGAGTGAAATCCATGTTGATGAACAGAATGTACAGGATTGGTGGGTACATAATGCGAATGTCATGAGAATGGCAGGTAGAGACATATTGGGGGAAACATCAGGTAAAGTGTGGGAAGATAAGGAAGGATGGTGGTGGAGTGATGAGATCCAAAGGGCACTACGAAGTAAGAGAGAAACTAAGAAGTTATGGAAAGAATCGAGGAGTGAAGAGTGTAAGGTGGTATATAAAGAAGCAAAGAAACAGGCAAAGAGAGCTGGCGAGAGCAAAGGCGGAGGCATATCGGCAGATGTATTAGGATTTAGAGGATCGTGAAGGACAAAAGAAGATATACAGATTGGCTAAGAGCAGAAATAGAGCGACAAAAGACTTTACACAGGTAAAACAAATTAAGGGAAGGGAGGGGGTGGTGCTGCAAAGAGATGAAGAGATAAAGGATAGATGGAAGGAATATTTTGAGGAATTATTAAATAAAGAAAACCCAAGATCTTTCTATGAGGATGGATTACCAAATGTAGCTATGACAGGACAAGTGGGGAGGATGGAAGTGAGTCGTGCTCTGAATAGGATGAAAAATAACAAGGCGACTGGCCCAGACAAGATACCAGCCGAGGCATGGAAGGCACTGGGAGATGAGGGGGTGGATCTGGTGTGGGATCTAATGCAGAAGTTGTTTGACCAGGAGGTGATTCCGGATGAGTGGTGGACCAGCATCATAGTGCCTATATTTAAAGAGAAGGGAGACGTACAAGATTGCACGAATTATAGAGGGATCAAGCTAATATCACATACAATGAAGATATGGGAGCGAATAGTGGAGAGTAGGTTGAGAGACGAAGTGTCAGTGGAACAGTTTGGATTTATGCCGGGAAGGAGAATGACAGATGCAGTTTTTGCATTGAAACAGTTGGCAGAGAGGTACAGAGAGGGGCAGAAGGCGTTGCACATGGTTTTTATTGACTTGGAGAAGGCATATGATAGGATACCACAGCAGGAAGTTTGGAGATGCTTAAGGGAAAAGATGGTACCAGAGAAGTATGTTAAACTGATCAAGGGGATATACAGGGGAGTAACAACTAAGGTGAGGAGTAGCGTGGGTGTGTCAGAGAGCTTTGGGGTGGAAGTTGGTCTGCACCAAGGATCAGCTTTGAGCCCCTTCCTTTTCAATGTGGTATTCGATGTGTTGATGGACAGGATTAGAGGGGAGGCGCCGTGGTGCATGATGTATGCAGATGATGTTGTGTTGAGTGGGGAGACGAAAGAGGAGGTGGAGCAGCAGTTGGAAAATTGGAGAGAGGCATTGGAAAGTAGGGGGATGAGAATTAGCCGAAAGAAGACTGAATATATGAGATGTGATGTGCAGCAGGACCAAGGAGGGGAAGTGACATTGAGTGGAGAGCGTGTTAAGACGGTGGAGTATTTTAAATACTTGGGGTCAACAGTGGATGCAGAGGGGGGAGCAGAGAGAGAGAGATAAACTGTAGAATACAGTCGGGGTGGAAGAACTGGAGAGATGTATCAGGGGTGCTCTGTGATAAGAGGGTCCCAGTGAAACTGAAGGGAAAGGTATTCAAAACAGTGGTGAGGCCGGCAATGTTGTATGGAATGGAGACTGTGCCAATGAAGAAGAGCAATGAAAGAAAAATTGATGTGGCTGAAATGAAGATGTTGAGATGGATGTGTGGAGTGACGAGGAGGGATAGGGTCAGAAATGAGCATATAAGGGGAACAGTGAAGGTGGCAGAAGCATCTAAGAAGGTGCAGGAGGCCAGGCTGAGGTGGTATGGACACATCAGGAGAAGAGAGTAGTAGTATGTGGGGCGTAGAGTGCTGGAGATGGAGTTGCCGGGACGGAGAAGAAGAGGAAGACCGAAGACGAGATGGAGGGACTGTGTGGTGGCGGACATCAGGGAGAAGGACGCTGTATATGACAGAGGAGAGTGGAGAAGACGAACCAAAAACAGCGACCCCATGTAAAGATGGGATAATAAGCTGCGGAAGAAGAAGATCAGCTGGCTGATTAGAGCTTTTAGGATGAAATTGCATAACCTTAGTTTTTGTAACATTAAAAAGAATATCATGTTTCTGCGAATACACTTCCCAGACTTTTAGTAGCCGATCCAGACTTTTAACAGAGGGACTTATTAACACCATATCATCGGCATAAACTAAGTTATTTATCCTTGTGTTATCTATACATCATCCCACTGTTGCCTCATTAAGTGAAGCAATTAATCTGTCGATATACACATTAAACAGCATAGGGGAGAGCAAGGAGCCTTGTCTCACCCTGCAAGTGGAGCCAAAACACTCGGATAGTACATTGCCTCCACCTAACAGTGAAAGATTGGTGGGAATACCAAAATTTCAATAAATTTAATATGTACATGGGAACCTTCCTGTCTTCTAGTTTTTCAAATAAAATATTGTGGTTCACCCTATCATATGCCTTACTTATATCTAGGAAACGGCTGTAAATGGCTGAATTAGTCAATGTATTTAGATATTGTTTCTTTAAGTACATAGATACATAGGTCAGTTGAGTGGGACCTTTTTAAAGCCAAACTGATTAAGAGATGTCCATATGAAATCATTTAATTAGCATAACAAGAGTTTTTCTAGTAGTTTCAAGAAGCAGGAAGCGACAGCAATAGGCCTGTAATTATTGCTGGGTAGAATGTCTCCATACTTATTTTTGACCAGGGGCAAGATATATACCCTCATGAACTCTGCAGGGATATAGCTATGAGCCAGCATGGCTGATAGGAACAATGATATATGCAGACATACTACGTCATTTGCATATTTTAAGTGCTCATTCAATAAGTCATATACCCCTGATGCAGAACCAGTCTTTAAATCTTTAATTAACTTCTCTACTTCAGAAAATGATATCAAAGTATTTTCCCTTGTCCCTCCCACAATCGTTTTGCTGCAATCTATCTTAAGATTATGCCTACTCACACTGTTAGGAATGTTAGAATATTGGTTTTTCCACAGCTTTGCAATTTCATCCTCCCCCGACACCCCATTGATTGTCAGAGGGAGGACATTTTTGACACCTGTTTGATTCTTAACAAATTTCCAAAATTTGTTATCGTTATTTATGCAAGCTTCACAGGCTTTTGATGCTTGAATGGACTCCTCTTCCTATTTACATTGCTTTATGGCTGCCTTATACTGACCCTGACTTCTACACATATTCAATTATACTGGTCATAATCTGGGTCTACCATGAAAGCACCACAAATCATAGGTGTCTTTCGATTCCCTCTTCAGTGGGACAATAAAATCATTCCATCCAGGAATAATCTTAGTGTGTGTATGTATATATATATATATATATATATAAATATATAAATATATAATATATAAATATATATATATATATATATATTAGGCCGTTTCAAAAAATCGAAATTTATGATGGCTCAACGCACCATACTAAAAAGTAATATGTCATGAATAAAGACTTCATGCAAAATATTAAGACAAGAGCTTATTGTTATCCCACCCCTCCATGCATATCTATTTTACCCCTCATGAGAAAATTTTCATTTTTCTGGCAAATATATTTATTTATTTGTGATGTCCTCTTAAATTTGGTATATAAAATTCATAAATAAAATTGGAAGATAAGTAGGTCATTTTCAGGAATGGTCCAGTAACCCCCTATATTCTTTAGAGAGAATTCTAGAAAATTCTTCCTTCAGGATAACTATTCTAGAATTTCCATTTTTTCCCTTTATGGATTATATGATGTTTTATTTGCTTTTTCAGCTATAATTACTGATATTTTCACAAGTTTACTGTTCTAGAAAGGTTACTTCATGTTACTTTACAACTTTCTTACAGTAATCAAGTCATATTATAATTTAGGTGAGTGATTAATGATTATATTATATTATATTATTATTAAGACTAACAGGTGGTAAAACTTTTTCCCTCAGAATTATGGCAAAAACCAGAAACAAGTGTGAAGTCTGGTTGGTCGGACAAGTGCTGGAAGAGGGTTTTTCTGAGAAGCAGCTTCCAACTAACAGTGATGTCCTTAAACGTCTTTTTTATCACATTAAGGTGGAAAGCAAAATGTCTCTGTAGCTTGCGCAACTGTAGCCAACGAAGTTATTGCTATGTGGGAAAAAGCCTCCTTAATTACATCCCACAAGCCTTATATTGTCTCAAAGCTTAAAAGGCTTTACAATAAGCATGAAGGGCTGGTCAAGAACCGAACTCGATGAACTCCTACCCAAGAGAAGAATGAAGCAGAATTTGTCACCAGCTTAAAGAAGCTTTTCGATGTAGCTCATTCAGAAGTGGAAACAGAAATAAATTGCAGGAGGATAAAGATTTTCTTAAGGAACGATCGGAAAATGATTATGGGTCCAGAAGACAAGGAGTTTTCAAGAAAGGCAAAAGCACGACAGATAAGCATGGAAAGAATGGAAAAACTTCGCAGGAAATCAAAGGAAGAAATGAGGCAATTGACAAAGGTTGTGGATCTCAACCAATGTGAAAATTCCGGTCAGGAGGAAGTGAAGAATCATCTGGTGATGAATTGTTCTACAGAGCACTCTCATCATCATCTTCAAAAAAGGAGAAGCTTGAACCAGGTGTAATTGTTAGGGAAAAAGTTCTTGGCTGCTCTGGACCGCACTGGAACATCTGCAAGAGCTGCTATGCACATTGTGGCACCTGCCCTTTCAGCTGCTGGAGTGGAAATTGAAGAGATCACACTTTCATCATCCTCTATCTACAGGTCTCGGCGATCAACACGGATGCAGATGGGAGAAGACATTAAAGCCAGTTTCCAAAATACCTCTTTAATAATTCATTTTGATGGAAAGCTTCTTCCATCCATGCTTGGGGGTAAGATTGATGTAATGCCCATTGTTGTGACTAGTGCAGGCGAATTAGAAAAATTACTGTCTATTCCAAAGCTTATTTCTGGAATGGGAGAAGAAATGGGGAGAGCAGTTTTAGATGTCTTGAAGCAATGGCCACAAGTAAATGAGTGGGTAGCAGGCCTTTGTTTTGATACTACTGCAAGCAATACAGGTATCCATGCTGGGGCTTGTACCATCATCCAAAAGGCCCTTCAGAGATCACTCCTTTTTCTGGCATGCCGCCACCATATCCACGAGCTTCTTATCACTGCAGTTTTTGACATGTTTTTCTCTTCTTCGGGTCCACAAATTCCCTTATTCAATCGATTCAGAGATTGTTGGGATAACATTGATCAGCAGAATTACAAGCCCTATGAACCCAATGATCTCACCTCAGAATCTTTAGATCATTGGATCTTGAAGCACAGAGACAAGCTTATTTCTTTCATCAACTCCAAACTTCAAGAGGGCCACACTCGAGGTGACTACAGGGAATACTTAGAACTTGCACTTATCTTCCTTGGTTGTCCAATGCCTAAAACAAATAAAGGCTCTGATAGCAGATTCCACTACCCAGGAGCTTACAGCAGAGCTAGATGGATGGGAAAGGGCATCTATTCCTTAAAAATTTACTTATTTAGGAACCAATTCCTTCTCACCCCTCATGAAAAACAAGCTCTGATACGAATAAACGCCTTTTCAGTGACAGTTTATCTTCAAGCTTGGTATACATCTCCAGTTGGAATTGATGCTCCAGCAAATGATTTGGCCCTCCTCAAGATGCTACATATCTACAAGATCCAGGTTGATAAGGAAGTGGGGTGCTACGGCCCTCAAAAAACTTCAGAACTATGGTTGGTACTTGAGTGAGGATCTTGTAGGATTTGGCTTTTTCTCAAACCTCGTGACTGAAGATGATAAGATTCTAATGCTCCACAACCTTCACCACGCGCCTCCTCGAAAAGTGAGGGCAAGAAAGGTGGACCCCCGAGTGTTGCAAAACCCCAATGACTTAAAGATTACCAGTTTTGTCACAACTCAAACACAAGACTTCTTCAAGTGTTTGAAAATAGAAATTCCCAAGAAACTTGAAGACATTGAGGAACACCGTAATCGGGTCATGGCAGTCAAAGTAATCAACGACTGTGCTGAACGAGGAGTCAAACTGGCTACAGAGTTTAATGAGAAGCTCACAAAGAGTGAGGAAGAGAGACAACTGGCCTTTCAAATCATTGAAAATCAGAGAAAGGAGGTCCCTCAGCCACTGAAATCCCTATATTCTTAATCAATATATGTCTTAATAGAATTTAAGTCGCTTTGTTTTAAAACATATTTTTCGTTCAGTCTTATATTTGCTCTAATTATCCATTAATGTAAAAGAAGTGCCATCTGAGGGGTGTCTTTTTATCATTCAAATAAAATGATATTTTGTCTATTTGTTTTTCTTCCTTTATAAAAAAAATAAGTGTGTGTGCGTTTATCAAAATTCAATTTGAAAAATTACCATATAATCGTGAAACGGTCTAATATATATATATATATGTGTGTGTATATATGTATGTATATATGTTTATATATATATACAGGGTGTCCCATAAGTCCGGCATCATAGGAAAAATAATAAAAAAAGGCAAAACAAAAACTGTTATTTACAGAACATGCTTAATATGTCCACCATTGTTTTCAATACACAAATTCAGACGTGATACCCAGTCAGCAAGCACATGGTGAATGATGGCAGGAGTAATGGTGTTACATGCGGGTCATTCCATGTCAACTCAGCCATAAAATGGCACTTTTTGCACTCACCCCTTTCAATTTTGCTCATACTTGGCACAATATCAGATATACATGCCAAACTTAAATTCCCAAATTATTAGAGCTGACTGACCTTTGGTTACTGAGATACAAGGTCACAAAGTTGTGACATTTTGACCTTTTTTGCGTTAAATGACTATTTTCAAAACGGTGTAATTAAAAAACTATTAAAGCTAGAGCATTGATTTTGGTCTCATTTTAAAGCTCTTTAGTAGCCCCTTGTTTATTGTCTCTTGTTAAATATCTCTACTGTGAAAAATAAAAAAATCCCTTCAAAAGTTGACCTTTGACCTTGAATAAAAAAAAAATACCTTCTCCTAAAAAATTCAATTTTTTTACATTAATACCTTGAGTCATGTACAACAAAATCCCAAGAAGCTGTAAGTGGCTGATAACTAGTTCAATGTATAAAAAATAAATGAAGTTGGCATCATTCTTCAATTTTAGATTTTTTTTGTCAGTTCATTTATTTAAAAGTTCTGTTCTGATATAGTGTCAGTGAAGACTTAGTTCAACTTAACATTATTAGTTCAAAAACCTTTTTGTGACCTGTGCCAAAAGAAGTCTTTTAAAAGACAACCAGGGTTAAACCCCTCGACAGCCCCAAATCTACTGGAGTAGCGCTGATCCAAAGGCCCAACTAGTATATAAGTACTGTCAACTTTACAGAGTTGACTCCTGACTTCAAGTTAAAGTTAATTTATTTTTACTAAATACATGTATAAAAATTTATTTAATAATTCATTAATTGTTCATTGTTTTCTTTTCAGGATTTTCTTTGTGCTTTTGTGATTTCAGAGTACAAACATGGAACATTTAAAACTGAAACAGAAGTGTGCTGATCCTTTGCTGCGTCACAAAGGTCAGTGTCGAAAGAAGAGTTTGAGAATTGTACCACAGGAACTTGTAAATAAGTTTCCCGATCTGCACTTAACACTACATCACAGACTTTGTAAGCAGTGTAGAGAACATCTTGAGTCCTTGCCTGAGAAAGGAATAGGCACTTTGAATTCAGACATAAATGATGATTCTTCTTGTAGTAGTGAACCACCTGAAGATCTTGAGAAAATTGAAAATGTTGACAATAGTGATGCATCAACTTCAGAGCAAAACCATGAGATGTGTACTTTGAATGCTTCTTTTGTTTCAATTGGTGAATCACCCATAAAAAAGAGAAAGCTTGTAGAGCAAAAGTCATATGGAGCTAAAAAACTAAGCAAGGTGACAGAGACAGTTAAGAAGAGAATGGAAACAGTTGCAGGAAAAGAGATTTCTGACTCACAATTTAAGGAGCCATCTGGAGATGTAGACTGTTTAGAAATAATAAATCAACTCAAGGAAAAATTCAAAAATGAAAATACTAAAAGAAGTGATAAAATAAAAATCCTCACTGTATTGCCCAAAAGTTGGAGCATTAGGAAAATTGCTTCAGAATTTAACACAACAAGGCATACAGCATCTATTGCTAAAAAAATAGTTGAAGAAAAAGGTGTCCTTTCAGACCCAAATCCAAAGGGTGGGAAAAGAATTAAACAGGATACTGTTGACGCTATTAAAGCATTTTATCTTTCAGAAGACATCAGTAGAACAATGCCAGGAAAGAAAGACTATTGTAGTATCATTGACAATGAAAGAGGAAGGATACATTTGCAAAAGCATCTTTTACTTTGCAATTTAAAAGAAGCCTATCATATTTTCAAAGAAAGAAATCCTTTGGTTAAGGTGGGATTCAGTAAATTTGCAGAATTGCGTCCAAAGCAGTGTGTTATTGCTGGAGCAACAGGAACTCACTCAGTATGTGTCTGTACAATTCATCAGAATGCCAAACTTATGTTTGTAGGAGCTGAATTAGAAAAACTAACTGCAAATGATGACACACCTATTAAGAATGTACGTCATTGTGTTGCCTTTATGGAATGCAATGCTGCCTCAGACAATGTGAACAATGTGGAGATCCATCAGATTTAAAAAACAGACTACTGGACATATTTACAAACAACTTCATTGATATCATAAATTTTAAAAAGTGGACCAATACAGATCGGTCAAATCTTGAATCAGTAGAACTGAATACAGATGAATATATTGACCAATTCTGTAACCAACTGAAAGAATACCAGATACATGACTTCAAGACAAAGATGCAAGCAACTTATTACCGTGAAACAAAAATGTCTTTGAAAGATGGTGAGGTCCTTGCTGTGTGTGATTTTGCTGAAAATTATTCCTTTATTCTTCAAGATGAGGTTCAGAGCTTTCACTGGAACAATGAGATGGCTACTCTACATCCATTTGTTATTTACTATAAAAAGGAAGATGAGATTGCTCACCTTAGCTTTGTTATTATTTCAGAGTGTAACATCCATAACACAGTTGCTGTACATTTGTTTCAAAAGCATCTGATAAAATTCCTAAAAGATAATATCTCATCCATCGGTTCCATCCACAAAATAATTTACTTTTCAGATGGGTGTGCAGGACAGTATAAGAACTGCAAAAACTTTTTGAATCTTTGCCATCACAGAGATGATTTTGGAATTGAGGCAGAATGGAATTTTTTTGCAACAAGTCATGGAAAGGGACCCTGTGATGGTGTTGGAGGCACAGTTAAGAGATTAGCTGCAAAAGCTAGTCTACAACGACCTTATGATGAACAGATCCTTACTGCAGAACAGTTATATACATTTGCAAGTGAAAATATTGTAAATATAAAATGTCATTTTTCAACCAATAAAGAGCATGAAGAGGAAAGCCAACTTCTCCAAGAAAGACACTCAACTGCAAGGACTATTGCTGGTACACAGAAATTACACCATTTACAGCCAGTTTCATTGACTTCTCTTAAGGTTAAACATTATTCATTATCAGATTATTCAAATATTGAGAAAGTTACTGAAAAGGAAGAAGTTGTGACTGAGGAGAAAATACATGGTTTTGTTACTGCTGCATATGATGGCCATTGGTGGGTGGCATATGTGCTGGAAAAGATACCAGAGAATAGAGAAGTAAAAGTCACATTCCTTCATCCTCATGGCCCAAACCCATCATTTGTGTATCCTGGTCGACCAGATGAATTAATCTTACCATATTCAGATATTCTAACACAAGTTGAGGCATCTACTACTAATGGACGAACATACAGGATTTGCAAAGAAGTTACTTTGAAGGCATCCAAAGCTTTGGCAGATCTACAGCACAGAAAGGTAAGAATTCAAAATTAAAATGGTCATGTAACTATATATACACTGCATACATTTTAAGTTGTGATAAATGGAAATCAATGAGCACTATACCTATACATATTGTATGTACATTTTAATATGTTACTTGTATTTGTTAATTAGGTAGCTATCTAGGTATACATTAAAAATTGTTTTCTCTTCTAGAAATCACAATAAATTGGGTGGCCCACAAGAATCTTGTCAACTACTGAAAACCATCACATACATGCACAACATACAGGTGAGGTGGGTAAAGAACAAATATTTAAAAATAAGCATTTGCTTGTTTGTAGAAGGCTGCAGATAGTATGTAGATATGGGTTGTATTTGTAAGAGATTGAGCTGACCTTAGACAAAAATGGTTACTGACATACAAGGTCACAAAGTCATGACTTTTTGACAATTTTTGTATAAAATGACTTTTTTCAAAATGTTGCTTGAATTCATTATTTTTTATACATTGAACTAGTTATCAGCCACTTACAGCTTCTTGGGATTTTGTTGTACATGACTCAAGGTATTAATGTAAAAAAATTGAATTTTTTAGGAGAAGGTATTTTTTTTTTATTCAAGGTCAAAGGTCAACTTTTGAAGGGATTTTTTTATTTTTCACAGTAGAGATATTTAACAAGAGACAATAAACAAGGGGCTACTAAAGAGCTTTAAAATGAGATCAAAATCAATGCTCTAGCTTTAATAGTTTTTTAGTTACACCGTTTTGAAAATAGTCATTTAACGCAAAAAAGGTCAAAATGTCACAACTTTGTGACCTTGTATCTCAGTAACCAAAGGTCAGTCAGCTCTAATAATTTGGGAATTTAAGTTTGGCATGTATATCTGCTATTGTGCCAAGTATGAGCAAAATTGAAAGGGGTGTGTGTTTTAGGTGGCTGACTTGACATGGAATGACCCATTGCCCCAATAATGCGCTGCTGCAAATGTTCAACACTCCTAATTTTCTCTGCATATACCAGTGCTTTCAAGTGGCCCCAGAGATAAAAATCTAGTGGCATGAGATCCGGGCTTCTAGCTGGCCATTCCACAGGCCCTCGATGTCCTATCCAATGACCAGGGAATTGTTGGTACGAGTATTCCCTTACTTGGGTGCTGTAATATGCAGCAGGAGCGCCGTCTTGCTCCAACCATGTTGGGAAATTTCCTTCTTCGTTCAAGACACTGGGAAATGCTTCTTCCTTGAGCATACGTAGATAGGTGCCTCCAGTGACATGTTCATCGAAAAAGAGGGGGCCTATGATGCGATCCTTCCAAATGCCACCCCATACCATCACCCAAGATGCACCTTGTTCCTTTGAAGAGGTATACCAGTGAGGGTTGTTTTGAGACCAGTAGCGGGTGTTCTGTTGTCGCGGGTGACTCGACCCACAACTACTTCACGTTTGCAGCTGGTCTTAATTTGCGTGAATGTGTTGAACCCCCAAGATGGACACACTGATCTCTCCCTTCGACTTTTTCCCTCTACTCACAATTAACTGCTTTACTTTAATCACTATTGATTAATCCGTATTAACACCAAAGCAGCCTCGAAGAATTGCTAATATAATTACTTTTAACGGAAACGCCTATGGGAACATTAACCCCCTCTTCAGTGGCTCAAGATGATAACAGGGCAAAACTGTACAAAGTTAGGGACCCTGCGAAATCAATTCCATCCAGGATCCAGAGAATGAATAGCGAAGTGGGAATGCGAAAGTCACAGGAAAAAATTGGGTTTATTTGTAAAAAAAAAATGCTATTTACATATATTATACGTCTCTCTCACCTTCATACATGCTCATTCACCCACAGAACCTTCCACACAATTTTCATTCACCATACAGATCAAGATATTTTAATGGAATGCTTTACACTTGAATTTTCTTATAAATTTAATTAATACTTATTCTTTACAATACCATATTTTACTATTTCTAATACTTGAGTCCCTCTTGAGACCCCTATCTAGTCCTTAACTGGACTCTGGAAAGTCATTTCCTTGCAAAGGAAATCCTTCCTATCCTTCCTAGGCCTTTTAGGATACATCCTACGGTGGCCACTCTTAAATTATTCTAATTCCAGGTGTTCTGGACCTACTCAGGAGGTCTCCCTTACGGGGCCCTTTACAATAGTAGGTAATGGTCTCCTGACCACCTAGGCCTATCCTGCCAGTATCATGAGGAGTCACCCTTAGGGGCCACTCTTACAAACTGGTGGACTAAATCCATCTACATCAAGCCTGTATAGTTTTTCCCTTTTCCTTTGTTTTGTTTGGTTCTTTAATCAATCAAACCAGATGATCACCTAACATGACTTCTTGAGGTGCTATGATTGAAGAAATAACCCTGCCAGAAGGATAAATAATATAAATTTTAACACTTACGTTATGTTGTTTGACTTAAATATATATTTCATTTTCTGATATCATTAAATTCGCCCTTTGGGCTACAAAAACAGGGACCCTCACCTGCCAGGTCCTCTCGACACACATATTTCCCTTCGAGCCACCACCAGAGGAGGGGATGCCCCCAGTGGCTAGGTATTTATCTCAACATGCTGCTGAAAAATATGCTTCCTGAAAAGATAGATAAAAACTAAGCAAAAGGCTAGGACCTCAGTTAGTTGAGGGTGAAATTATAGGGATCTCTCGGACCCCCACATCTCTCCCCTCACCCTCAACTCCACAAGACCCCACCAGATTCGCTCAACTTCTCTCTACCTTCTCAACATCAGGCTCTGGCAAGCGAGTTCCTTACATTTCTTAAGTTTTCTTTCTTAATAAACATACATATATATGGTACGTACATACATAGATACATATATATATTAGGGTGGTCCAAAAAGTTAAAGCATCGAGTAAGTTCTCTCCACAAGGTTGGTTTTATGCCTCTTGGCGTGGACAGTATTTGTGCAAAGTTTCACGTTATTCGGTTAATATTTAGGGGTCGCCCCACTTGCCCCCTTTTTGAAAATTTGGGAAAATATATAGACAACTGAATAACTAAATTTTTTTTTGGTTCTCAAAGAATATGAAAGAAAACAGTAAGACAATAGGACATGATAATGGGTGTATCTTCATTATTTCTTCTGCATCAGAGTCGCCTTGGATGGTATTGGTATCTGTTTTCGGTGGGCGGCTACGAGTTGTAGGAGGTACTGCTTCTGGTCCTCGTTTCGTGTCAAAGTGTCATTGTAGCGTTGTGCGAGAGCAATACCTCGCTCGGCAGCATCATTGATGACTTTCATCTTTAAGGCGCGATCTCTAAGTTCCCTGTAGTTCTTGTCATTTGGCCATTCCCGTGGATCTTTTTGAAGTAACTGGCGCGCTTCCTCCTTACCTCCAACTTTCAAGGCATCAAAAAGGGTCAATGTCCTTTTCGTGACGAAGGATGCCACATCATTTTCAACACCAGCTTCCGCCATGTCGATTCGTCGGGGGCAGCCATTCTTTTGGGGATGTTGGAGGTGTTGAACCATTCTCCTTTTGGTATCAGGATCGATCCTATTATCGAAGAAGGCCAGTCCAATCAGATGCTCCGACAAGTACCACAGGTGGCGTCTTAGAGCTGTCTTCGCCGCTTGTGCAGCTCCTCCGTGTGGATATTTTTCCAGAAGATGCAGCATTTTGAGATCATTGAGAGGAGCTTGTGTCCCCATTGGCGCTTCATGCCAGTACTTGACGTAAATCAGACTGACAAATAAAGCCAGCTGAGTCACGTTTCGTTCTTCGCGTGCTGTGAGCTTGAATTGATAGTGAAAGAGGTAGATTTTGAGCGCATAAATCGCCTTCGCCATCCATCTCGCGTGGTGCATGGGACCCGGAGCTCGGATAAAGAGTTGACCACCAGTCTTTCCCCCAGGAAGAGCAAAGATAATTCAAGGAACTCCTTGTAGTCATCACGAGGTTGGCTTGCCTGAAGAGCGTTAGGTAAGTAAGTGAGCATCTCTTTTCTCATCTCTTGGAGTTGAGGGTTCTCGAACAAGCTGTCCGATGCTGAGACAAATGCTTCGTGGGAGAGAGATGGCCATTCCTTTTGAAATCGCTTAAAAAGGCCTGTTTCAGGACTTCCTGTTGAGCCAAATATTGAGGCAAAGACATCAGCAAGTACGACTTCAAGTATATGATGTCGACAACCGATCCAAACTAGCTCGTGACCCAATGCTTCTTCAATCCTGACACAGGCTCCGCGATGTAAACCCGTGTTTGACGCAGTGGTATCGAAGACGAGACCTCTCACATGCTGTTCCACGTTCCATAATTTCATAGTTTGAAGGCATGCCTGGGCCTGTGCTTCTCCAGTTCCTTGTTTCATCTTTGGGACACCAAGCAGCTTCTCCTGTCCATTGAATGTTATAAGGATTGCTATCCGATGCACATTCGTCTTCTTCCCTTCAATGCCGGGGAGAAGCTTTCCGTCCCAATGGAGAAGGACAGGGTCTTCTAGAGAGAATGATTCTAGGTCTTCTCGAGCTGCCTGTTCTCGCCCACTTTCTCTGTAGCGATGAATAGAGCTCCGAGAGCACGTCATCCCACACAGATCATGCCCCGCGGCCTGTAATACAGCTCCAGTTACGAAAACAGCATTCCGGTCAGAAAGATTGGTGCGATCCATTGCTCCAATGACTTCTGGAGATTGGAAAATGTTCGTAACCTTGTTCTTGGGACACTTTGGTGCCGGAGCTTCAGACGAAGAAGGAATCGGAACCGATGGTCTATAGTCGTCGTCGTCTTGCGAAAAAAGGGAAGAAGAAGAGGAAAGATCAATTGATGACACTCCTGCTTCTTCCAAATCTTTCTGTGTTGCTTCATGCCTTGCCTTCCTCTTGGCTTCCTTCTCCATTCTGGATCGCTTTCTGTCCTCTTGTGTAGTCGTTTCCTTATCAATGCCAGCCATGCTGCAAGAATTGACGTCCTTGCGCTGCATGGACAGGAAATTTCGGTCCTCAACGTTGACGATTGTGCTCATGGCATCACTGGTTGCGATGTCAAACAGTTCCTGGATGTCCGCTTTGAAGATGTCTTCATTCATTCTATCGCTGGCACGTTGCCTGGTCCTGTGCTTCTTGAGTGTTTTGTAGCGGTCTAAAAGCTTTGAAAGCTTACGGACACAGGAGTCGATCCGTTGAGTTGGGATCCGCGCTCGGGTCCAGACTTCAATCACCCTCTGGCATGCCTGGTTCAGACTGTCGGAGGTGGTTTGCTTTTGATTGATGTGGTGGTATTGCCCCAAGAGGAGGGCGTCAAGGCATGTAGGGAGCCTTGACGTGGATAAAGTTCCAGTTGCCATCCCTAGAAGCCAAACTTTTGGAATTGATCGAGTTTGAGCCATCGGACCTACGGAAGAAAAAGTACATTATATAATATATATATTCAGAGTGGGGCGACCTCTAAATATTCACCAATCACGCTGCAATTTTGCACAGACCATGTGGACACTAAATGGACGAACACCACACTTGTGGAGACTATCTAAAACAATTTTGAAATTTCCCCCTATGGATTTGGACCACCCTAATATATATATACAGTATATATATACATACATATATATACATATATGAAAATATATATACTTCCATACAATATACATAACAAACCAAATTCTGTCCAACACACCCCACACCCCACTCGCCACTCACCCCCCAAAAACCCTTCTGAAATTCATCTCCCAGTGGTTCCCTTTCTGGACCTGGCAGGGCTCTTTTTCTTTAATTTCTTACTACCCATCACCAAACCCATTACCTCTTTTGTTATGTACAATTTATATCTACATTACTCCTCCTTTCCCCGCTGTTTCCACTCTAGTACCTGCGGTTGCACCCATGGTACCTCGATGACTCTTCCTCTCTGCCTAGTTAATCGGCTCTCCGGCTCAACCTTCTCTTCTTCACCCCTTTCTCTTCCTAACCATTTCTCCATCTCTGTAACCTTACCCTGAACTTCCCCACAAAACTCCTCTAGATGGTCCCTTCGCTCTAACTTTTCATCTTCTGGACCAGACCCTTCCTGAAGAATTCTATACTCCTGTAGTATGCTCTCCAACAGGAAAATCACACTCCCTTGTGTAATGGACTTGTTAGTCTCCCTTTTTTTCCATCCTGCCCTGGACTCAGCCCTGATCCTTCATCTTTCGTCTCCCATTCCTCTCGCAATTCAGTCCAATCTCCAATTTCCCACCAATTGGACCAATTAGACGCTCTCCCCAGATTTTCTTCTGGAAAACCACTAAAACTGAAATCCCATTCGAATCCCTCAAAACCATTTACTTCAGATTTTCCTTTCCCTTCCTGATCTAAACTACATACTGGTTCCTTTTCCAGAACCTTTACCGGTCTCTTTTTCCTTCCTTTCTTCCCCATCATGAATACTATCTCTCCCCTCTAGATCAAGGGAAGTCTCCTCTTTCTGTTCCTCTTGATCCATTCTCCTCTGCTCCTCATCTTTACACATCTGATAAATGGGATGACTAGTCAAGTACTCTGGAACCTCTCTCCACCTCCTAAGTTGCTTCTGGTGGACTCGAATCTCCTCCGTCTCACCATGCTCATTCACCCTTTCTGCCACATATGTGACTTCATTCGGCCAAGCTTTGATGATCTTATATGGCCCCTCAAACTGATCTTGTACCTTATACTCCACTCTCCGCCCGATCTTCTGGATCTCTCGAAGCACTAAATCTCCTTCCTTGAAGGGAGTATATCTAGAATGGGCCTCTCTCCACATTCTTTTCTCGTTCTCTCCTAGCCGGATATTTGGTCTTACATTTCGTTCATAGTTTAATATATATTGGCTAGGGGAAGTATTCAGAGCTGCATGAAACGTGGTATTATAGCTCCAGAGAACTCTACTTAAATGCTCATCCCAGTCATTTAACTCTCGACTCACCATCCTTAACATTTTGGTCAATGTCTTGACCGTTCGTTCTGCCAACCCGTTCGAAGACGGCATATATGGTGTCACCAGAACTTGCTGGACACCACACTCCCTCAACATACTGGCAAATGGTTCCCCCAAAAACTCGGGGCCATTGTCACTGAGACATCTTGATGGTTTCAGCAACATCATCGGGAAGATGATGTCTCGAACCACCTCTGCCACTACCTTACTCGTCTTATTCCTGAGTGGCACAGCATATGCGAACTTGGACTTATGGTCTACTACAATCACCATCGTGACATGTCCCCTCCTTGTTCGTGGTAAATTCACACAGTCAGTGACCACCATCTCCCCAATTTCTTGAGCCTCCACCTTCCGTAATGGAGGTCTCACCACCTGAGGTTGCCCCTTCCTTTTCTGGCACCGCTCACAGGAAGTTGCAACATCAGCACACACCTGACCCAAGTACGGGTGGAAGATAAGGGTTTTCATGACTCCCCAAAGTTTACCCTTTCCCAAGTGCCCATATACATGATGAATCAGGATAACCAGACCAACCATACCAACTAGAGTTAAAACTGGAACCAGTGTCCGCTCCCCATAATTGTTTACACGGGAGAAATACACTAATCCCTTGCTAATAGACAGATTCCTCGCAAATCTTTTAAAATCTCGTGTTCTGTCTCCCCACTCTTTTACAAGCACCTGACCCATAATTTCGCCCCGCAATTCGGAAATTACAGGATCAGTCTCCTGCATTTCCAGGATATCCTCATCATCCAGGATCTCCTTATCATCAAGTTCCCACTCTTGATTCCTGGCATTCACCTTCACTTTCATACACTCAGTTATACCCTCTTCCTCTACCAGATTCACACTTACTTTTGAGAACCCTGCAAACAATTCCCATTCACCCTGATTTACTTCATGTATTCCAGAGGCCCCACCAGGGGAGGACCCCTGCTCTACACGTTTCCCGCCCCAGAAGGGGAACTGCCCTCAGCTCCACTCCCCTGATTACTGGGTCGCATTCGCTTCTCTCCTGATGTTCCAGGTCTTATGGACCCCTCCCCAACACTTAGGCCTGGCTGGGGTCCGCACTGGACATTTGGACAGAATCTAGCCAAATGGCCATGCTCCTGACAATGCCTACATTCACTCCCCTTCTTTCGGCAATCTCGTGCAAAGTGGTTCCTTTCCCCACAAGCATAACACGCCCCTAATCGCCTCCTACAATTATCAACACCATGACCAGGCCTCCCACAATAAGAGCAATCTGATCTGGATGTCCCTTGCTGTCCCGAACCACCTCCCATTGGTCCCCTGCCTTGCCCAAATTGCTGTTGCCCCGATCCAGTGCCTACCGAACCTGATCCCTGCCCATTCCACCCACAATTCCCAGAATCATGGCCTTGTCTAGAATAAAAATCTTCCATAAACTTAGCCATAACCTCTATAGAATTATGCATGAGCGCATCTCGATATGAATTAAAAACAGGATGGCTCTACATACCCAGTACCACCAGTTCCAGAATGGCCCATAAAAACCTCCTTAGCTCTGGCTCTCTCCCTATCCTTCTTAATATTTGATTTGGGGTAATATCTCCCCTCCTCATCAAATGGTCGATCCTCAAGAAACTGGAGTATCTCCGACCACCTCAATCTCTTACCACCTAACCGAATGGCCTCTTTCCTCTTAATGTTGATAAATTCCGCCACAGCCTCTGGGATAGTTTCTAGAAACTTCCGGACTAGTGCTTTGGAATTGTCAATTCGTCATTGCCGAACTTTCGACGAGCCAATGTCTCCAATCTGTATGCATACATATCTAGATTCTCATCCTGATACATACGCGCCCTCTCGAAGTCATCTTTCGTTTATACCTGATACTACCCCTAATTCTTTTCACCTGCTGGATAACCCTCTCCTTCACCACCTCATAGCGAGGTTTCCCAGAGCTGACCACGGCTTTATAAAAGTCATGCATCCTACCCTCTAGGAACTCTCCCAGTTCTTTCACCCAGTACTCAGGATGATCAGGATACTTCGTCTTACAGTACCTTTCGTACTCCTTGAAGAATCCATTCACATCCCTTGTACTATACACATTAAATTTTGGTGCCTTTGGCACCTCCCGAATCAAGATTCCTTTATGGACCTTGATCTCGTCTTCCCCAGACCCACTGGTAGTCCCTTCCCGTTCGTCAGTGTCACTCTCTACCCCCTTATCTTCCACACTGCTGTACAGAGAGTCATCCGCACTGACATGCATGTGAACTCTCTGTGAGCCCTTCTTCTGGGGCTTCCTATGCTTTCTACTCTTTTTCCGTTTCTTTACTGGAATCCAATCTGAATTGCTCTCACTATCACCCTCACTCTCCTCTGGTTCTACCTTTTCTCTTATCTTCTCTTTCGGAGTTGAATGAAGCACTTTCTTACTTTTCTTCTCTCGTACATCCTCACCATCCCCTACCTGGATTTCAGGTTCTACCTGCCTTCCTACTGCACCCTCTTCATGTATCTGCCTCTTCATTTCCACCCTTCCTAAACATTCCAAGACCTCAGCCAAGGCTGATTCGGTCTTTTGCTCCATCCTCTCCAATCTCTCTCGATGTTCCTCCTCCTGCTGTTTCATCCGCTCCTGCATGTTCTCCAATAGATTCTCTAAATGGCTATTTTCTTTCCTTATTTCCTCCTTTTCTTTCACCAGTCTTTTCTTTTCTTCCTCCAATCTCTTTCTCTCCTCCGCAAACATCCTTTCTGCTTTCTCCGCCTTCTCCTTCAACTTTGCTATCTCCTTCTCCATCTTGGCTGTTCCCGTTCGTAGAGACCCACTCGGGTCCCTGTTCGGGTGCCAATAAATATGTCGCGGGTGACTCGACCCACAACTACTTCACGTTTGCAGCTGGTCTTAATTTGCGTGAATGTGTTGAACCCCCAAGATGGACACACTGATCTCTCCCTTCGACTTTTTCCCTCTACTCACAATTAACTGCTTTACTTTAATCACTATTGATTAATCCGTATTAACACCAAAGCAGCCTTGAAGAATTGCTAATATAATTACTTTTAACGGAAACGCCTATGGGAACATTAACCCCCTCTTCAGTGGCTCAAGATGATAACAGGGCAAAACTGTACAAAGTTAGGGACCCTGCGAAATCAATTCCATCCAGGATCCAGAGAATGAATAGCGAAGTGGGAATGTGAAAGTCACAGAAAAAAATTGGGTTTATTTGTAAAAAAAAAAAAATGCTATTTACATATATTATACGTCTCTCTCACCTTCATACATGCTCATTCACCCACAGAACCTTCCACACAATTTTCATTCACCATACAGATCAAGATATTTTAATGGAATGCTTTACACTTGAATTTTCTTATAAATTTAATTAATACTTATTCTTTACAATACCATATTTTACTATTTCTAATACTTGAGTCCCTCTTGAGACCCCTATCTAGTCCTTAACTGGACTCTGGAAAGTCATTTCCTTGCAAAGGAAATCTTTCCTATCCTTCCTAGGCCTTTTAGGATACATCCTACGGTGGCCACTCTTAAATTATTCTAATTCCAGGTGTTCTGGACCTACTCAGGAGGTCTCCCTTACGGGGCCCTTTACAATAGTAGGTAATGGTCTCCTGACCACCTAGGCCTATCCTGCCAGTATCATGAGGAGTCACCCTTAGGGGCCCCTCTTACAAACTGGTGGACTAAATCCATCTACATCAAGCCTGTATAGTTTTTCCCTTTTCCTTTGTTTTGTTTGGTTCTTTAATCAATCAAACCAGATGATCACCTAACATGACTTCTTGAGGTGCTATGATTGAAGAAATAACCCTGCCAGAAGGATAAATAATATAAATTTTAACACTTACGTTATGTTGTTTGACTTAAATATATATTTCATTTTCTGATATCATTAAATTTGCCCTTTGGGCTACAAAAACAGGGACCCTCACCTGCCAGGTCCTCTCGACACACATATTTCCCTTCGAGCCACCACCAGAGGAGGGGATGCCCCCAGTGGCTAGGTATTTATCTCAACATGCTGCTGAAAAATATGCTTCCTGAAAAGATAGATAAAAACTAAACAAAAGGCTAGGACCTCAGTTAGTTGAGGGTGAAATTATAGGGATCTCTCGGACCCCCACACTGTCAATTTACCTCACCATTTCCATTAAAAACAGCCTCGTCACTGAACAGAATGGTGGATGGTAAATTGGCATCCCGAGCATATGAATTATGGTTTGTAGAAATAGAGAAATATGAATTTCTCCTATGATGCCGGACTTATGGGACACCCTGTATATATATGTATATATATATATGTATGTATGTGTAGGTTAGGGTGCATCAAACGCCCTTAGGTTCTTGGATTTTAATGTCTATTCTCTCAAATGTTACACTTGTTGCTAGAAGTGTGTATGCCAAAAATTAATTAAATCGGAGGTGGTCCTGGGTGGCCACCGGTCACTTTTATATTTTCGCGGCAATTTTTGGGGGCTGCCCTATGTAAAAATATCTATTTTTTTTATTTACTAACCAGTTGACTACTTACATTGTTTCTTTTAATATAGAGTTGCTAAGGGGTGATTTACATAACATTTGAGAGAATAGATATTAAAATCCAAGAACCTAAGGGCGTTTGATGCACCCTAAAGGGGTGATTTACATAAAACATGTACCATAAACGAAACTTCACTTATAGTCTAATAATATCCTTTATTGTCTTTCAGAAACAATGGAAGCTGTAACAATGGAAGCTAAGATGACCAGATTAGCAAGTGCCATTTTTGGTCTTGGCAATGCTCTTACAGAAGGAGATGGTACATTGACAGGAGTCCGCCTCCCAACTTGCCGGCAGGTTCTTCGATGCGTGATGTGGCACATCCAGAAAGAAATATGTGAAGGCAAACAAACACAGCCACTCAAATGGAAATCTGCCAGCATAGTCCTTATCCAGCTGAAAACATTCTACACTAAAGCAAATATTCCTATGCTTTCAGACCATCAATGCTGCAAACTAATACTTGACCTTCTTAATGACAATAACAAATTGCGTCAAATACCTGTTTCTCGCAGAGAATCTCCAAACACTTTGGCTAAGTTGCAATCCATGAATGAACGTCTTGATAAGACCTTTGGTGTATGGACAAAAGATGCAATGACAAACATTAAGAATGAGGAAGATAGAGCATTTTTAGAGTCAATGAAATCTGACAGAGTAGCCTCATTTGGTAGTGTTGACAAGAAGAAAGCTGATAAAGGTCGTAGAAAAGGAAAACGCATCTTAGCGGAAGCTTCAAGACGAGAACGTCATGAATCATCCAGTGTACAAGAGATGAAAAGTTCTGTATGCTCTGATGATAGTGCCTCTGCAGATAGCTTGGAAGAAACTGAAGAAGAGGCGATTCCAGAGCTTCAAAGGAAGCGTAGTCACCACAGATCAACATATGCAGGTACGTCTGCCTTTATTCCTCATGATATTCTGAAAAGGCCTTCAGTCGTGTCTGTTGCTACTCAACTAAACATAACTCCTGTTCAACAGGCTGTGCTCACCGAAGCTGTAATTCAAGAGGCAGGAGGTGATCCACGTCGTGTGGCCAAGTCGTATTCAACAACTGCTGATAAGGCTCGACAATCAATAACAAGTGCTATCGCCAAAGATATTCGAGAAAATTGGATCGTCCCAACAGCTGCAACACTTCACTGGGATGGCAAGCAGATGCATACGCTCACAAACAAGAATGGCAAGGAAGAAAGATTGCCAGTGTTGGTTGGGAATGCCACTGATGTAAAGCTACTGGGAGTGGCTAGATATCCTCGTGGAAGTGATATGTCATCAGGTGACATCATTGCCGAGCACACTTACACGTTTCTACATTCATGGAAGTGCAAACAGTCAGTTGTCAACTTATGTTTTGACACAACAGCATCAAACACTGGACACGTTACAGCTGCCTGTGTTACCATTCAATCAAAACTGGACCATGCTCTTCTGTGGTGTGCATGTCGCCATCATGTTGGAGAGGTAATCCTGGATCATGTGTTTGACGCTCTCAAAATTGAGACATCAAAGTCTCCAGAAGCATCTTTGTTCCAAAGATTCCAGAAGAATTGGGAACGCATATCGCATGCAAAGGATGAAAGTTTAACCAAAATTGACATTTCAATGTACAATGACGATGCACAACAACTGCTTTTATCCTGCAAAAACAAGGTTTTAAGCACAATCCGCACAAGCGCTTCATACTGTAGGGAAGACTACAAGGAAATGGCACAACTCTGCCAGGTAGTCCTCGATGATGATGTCACAAAACAAGGAACACTCCACAGACCTGGGGCCATGCATAAAGCAAGGTGGATGTCAAAGATTCTTTATTCCATCAAAATATGCCTACTTGAAGAGCAAATTTCTGTACTACCTCGAGGAACTGTAACAACACAACATCAACAGGAAAAACTGAAGGAGTTTGTTGTTTTTGTTGTTTATATTTATTGTGATTGGTGGCTCATATGTCAGTCTGCTTCAAATGCCCCATGGTTTGATTTGTGCTTATACAAGACTCTGCTCAACTATAAAGCTGTCAACTCAATCATTTCAGTCAGCGCTGTGAAAGCCTTTGATAGACATTTGTGGTATTTAACCCCAGAACTGGTTGTTTTGGCACTGTTCAGCAATGCAGTACCTCAAAAGGAGCGTCGTGCCTTTGCAGATGTGTTACTGGCCATACAACCAGATGAAATGCCAAGCACTCCAAAACACTGCTACAGTTCTGGATATGGCAAACCGTCATTTCCAAAAATTACAGAAGTGACAACCCTGGCTGATCTTGTGAACGAGGACTCGTGGTTTATGGTGAACCTTCTTCACCTGGATATGACCTTCCTAACAGAGGATGTTGACAATTGGCAGAACAATGACCACTTCAAGGCAGCCAAGTCCATTGTGGATGGGTTAAATGTTGTGAATGACCCTGCGGAGAGAGCAGTAAAGCTCACAACTGATTTTGTCTCAGCTACAAGAGGAGAAGACCACTTCCAAAATCTTCTTCAAGTGGTTGAATGTGACCGCAAAGCGAGGCCAAATTTGTGGAAACGAGCAAAGTTGGAGTAGTGACATTGGCGTTGTGTTTTATACATTTTCAACTTTCAATCAATGTAAGTATAGTAATACCGAATATTTGTATATTAGTATTATAAGTAATACCGAATATTTGCCAAATATTCGGTGCATCACTACTAAATATATAAAAGTGGCCGGTGGCCACCCAGGACCACCTCCGATTTGATTTATTTTTTGCATACATACTTCTACCAACAAGTGTAACATTTGAGGGAATAGACATTAAAATCCAACAACGTTTTGAAAATCATGGGGCGTTTAATGCACCCTATACTGTAGGTATGTATATATGGTATCTATTTATGCTTGCACAAGTTTAATTGCGCTTGTACCTAATGTTTTCAAGTATGCCTGTCACTGGATGAATCTCCATTACTTTACATTAGCATGCATGAGGAACTACGCGAGATCTCATCATGAATTTTTTAGGACCTTGTGCGGGTCAGGTCAAAGATGAAAAATTTTATTAACTTTTTTGTTTTATTTTTAAAAATCATAAAATAGGAAAGATAGTTCTATTTGAGAGCTTCAAAATATCGAGACTTTTCCATGTTAATTAGCAAGGATGTTATAACCTTGAAAAGGGAGTGTGATGCTTCACATGAATAATTAGAGGTCATAGAAATGTGTGTGTACTCATATTTTATCTGTACTGAGTCATGTATCATGTTTCATGAAAATCAAAACAGGGCATGTAAATTTTTCTCATTTGATTTTGTCATGGAATTACCCGCGTGAAAAGTGTATTTAATAACAAAGGATAAAAATTTTAGTTTCCTGAAAAAGAGAAATTTAAGTAGAATCTCCCCTTGTACAGTATATATGTAGTACATACTCAGTACTTTTGTGGAATGCATCTACTACATTAAATGTTAAACTAATTTTTGTGAAATGAAACTCATTTTCCCATAGACTTGTATAATATAAATCGAGTTACATTCCTGGGAAAAATTTGCAAGCCCTAAAACTTCATTACAAAAAGTAAAATTAACCTACAGATATATGTATAAAGACACTTCAGTATGATGAAACACACCATATTAATAAAAACATATGTACACTGTACCTATTTAATTCGTAACAACACTCACCAGAGACAGATGAGAAGGCTGCATATCAAAGCTTGGTGGTGAAATGTGGTGAAGTTTATGTAGCAGAGTGCTGTGAATTAAAGTGCTTCAAATTTTTAAACTAGTGTTCCTCCAAATTTCATAATAGCAAAACACGTACAGTACCGTACTTTGTTATATGATATGAATATGTTCCCAAATGTATGAACTACATAATAAATTTTTAAGCAAAACTGTTAATGTCAAAAAGGGGTTAAGCAGAGGATAACTATATTTAAGATGAACATGGCAAACTGGCCCATTGATGTATTTGGTACTGTACTGTTGTTTTGACATCACTACTTCATCCAGCTAAACTAAACCTCTTGTAGGATATGCCAATATGGTTAAAGGGAAATTGAATTTAAGCAAGGTATCGTGAAAATTTGGTGTACTGTAGTACTTAGTGTACTACATTCACACCAAGATTATAGGCATATCTCAATTGCTACATTTTATTACTAAGAAATCAATAATTGTTCTTAGGCTCTTTGTAACCTGAAAATGTATGCAAGTTCCACTGTATCCTTGAAACACAGTTATGTTGGGATAACTAGACCTGAATTTAGCATTCATTCTTTTCATTTCAAGATACTAGTGAAGAAGAGTTGCTCAAAAAGGATGTCATTACACCAGAAGATGTCTTACGTTTGCATAAAATAACTGAAGGTAGGTCATGTATTGTATAATTTTTACAACTTTCTTGTAATCTGATACAAGTGAGTGTGCCTCTTTTTGCTACTGTATTTTGTTTTCCATTATTTCATATTGCTCGATGATGTATCTTCAGTTTCTTTTAGAAACTATAACCAGAATAGGTAATAGGAAATACCACTTACATAAAAGATGTCTGTGAATTAAGCAGGGCTGTGGAGTCAGTGATAAAATTTGCCGACTCTGACTCCAAAAATTTTAACACTCCGACTCCAGAAATCTGACTTGCATAATTACGACTCTGACTCCAGAAATCTGACTTGCATAATTACGACTCCGACTCCGATGGAATGTTAAGGCCAAATTGATTACGATTAGTTTTATTAGGCCAATGGAGATTCATAAACAAGGCATTTCGTCACCACCACATGACTCATCAGGGTACTTAGTGGCTATAACTATGCCTTAATGCAGTGGTCGGCGAACAGGGGTAAATTACCCCAAATGGGGTACATTTAAAACTTTTGGGGGTAATGCATGCGGTATGAGAGACACCATATGCAACAATTTTAAGAGCAATTGGCTTGTTTTTGTTTACTTTGAAGTCTGTGGTAATTTCATTTTACTCAAATAGATTTTTGGGTAATACCCAAAAAAGTTCCCCAACCCATGCCTTAATGGCTTTTTTCTTTTTATTCAAAAATTACAATAAATCCCAAAATACAAACTGATTGAAGCTTAAACAAAATAAGATTATTATTGGTTTAGCAAATTAATAAGATGTTTTTGTATTATAAACATCCGTAAACTGAATTTTTTTAAAAAAAGGATCGCTTCCATTAAATCTTCTTTCAAATCTTCTTATCAAAATTATCGAAATCTGAAAAAGATTTAGGGTTGCTAGTACAAAATTTTTAAATTTCCTTATTAATTATGTTAATTAATTAATTATAATCCTTATTAATTATAAGCAACTATATTTATATATTATTTATATTTATATATTTATATATTATATATTATTTATATATTAAAACATTAGGTTAAATCTATTTTATTCATAAAATGCTGCTATGGTTATAATTGAAGGATTTGCACCGACTCCGACTCCATCCAACTATGCACTTCCGACTCCGACTCCACTCAAAATTGCCTGACTCCATGACTCTGACTCCACAGCCCTGGAATTAAGACATTTGAGTGTATGTAGCTAGCAGTGATGTAGTCGAGACCACCAAGTCCGAGACCTGATCCTATGAGACCAAGATCGAGACCGAGATCAAAGGTTCGAGATCGAGATCTACCTTCCGAGATCGAGACCCTTAAAATTCGAGACCGAGATCGAGACCAAGTTCATGCCTTTTCAATTTGTTTTACACTACTATGGAAATTAGACTATGTTAAGTATATTAATAAACTAATAACTACTTTCTCAGATGTAGTGTGTTGAATGCAAAAAGTGTAGCCTATAAATTAACAAATGAATATATATATACACGTACTTTTTATTTATTTACTTTTTATATCTGTTACAGAAGGTTTAATGAACGTACCTACTACCCAGTTTGACTTGTGTATTTATTTAAAGCATGATAGGTGCTCATTACACTTAAGGAACATCAGCATGCTCAGAAGATCTGCTGAAGTTCGACTTCTGTGGGGCCTCATTATTATGCCTCCATGGCTAAATACACGCTCAATTGGAGCACTAGAGGCAGGCACTGTTAAAACAGTCATGGCAATATTGGCCAGTGATGGGAATTTATCCCTTTTCTGGTGCCAAAACTTTATTGGAGAGCAATTGTCTAAAATATGAGATTCATCGATCTCTAAAAGGTACTGCCGCAACTGTTCCCTGTGGTTCAAAATCTTCCCAGTTTCAACGTTCTTCTGCTTGGACCGATAGCTTTGATATTTTGCCATTAGTCTCGGAACTTTGGTTTGACTCTTGAATTTATCGGTACTGTTTTCTTTATGCTGTATTTCTTGCATTATTTTTGTGTGAAGCATTTTATTTTTTCAAATACATATTGGATGGGAGGATAATCGTTTTTATCACGCCACAGAGGTTGACACGCCGTTTGGCAACACTAAGTGGCCTTATAATATATACTTATATATATAATTCTCTATTTAGTGTTTCCATTTTCAATAAAATTAATCTGGCAGGGGTGGGTGGGGGCAAATTTTTTTGTAGCGCGAACCTAAAAAAAATCCAGACCCACACTCTCCCGCAAGACAAACGTGGCAACTCAAAACAGGGTGACTGATTAGTGAATACCTAGAGTCCCTTACTTTTACAAACTTTCATAAACATTCTGAATTGTGTCTGTTCAACCAAGCCACCATCATGAGTATGCCAATAACATGTATTTTTCATTATGGTCTCGAAAGGTCTCAGGGAGAAAAACCGAGACCGCGTCTGTCGAGACCGAGATCTAAATAGCGGAGATCGAGATAGAGATCTGCAAATTGGGTCTCGAGATCGGTCTCGAGACCGAGACCGATCTCGAGACCTACATCACTGGTAGCTAGGCACTCGGCAAAAAAGAAAGAGAAATTAATTTTGTAAGTTCAGGGGTTTTTTGGTTTTCCCCTTTAATTAAATATTACCAATGTGAAAAGTAAAAAAAATTTGGATTCTGATTTAAAAATATTTGCAGTTGGTAACAGCTTGTGAAGGATATGCTCTGGTTGCATAGTATATATACCATACCCAATATGTTGCTCTAAATATTACTGAGATAAAGTACACACAATGCTTACACTCATTGTGGAAGAAGAGCACTTTTGAAACTAAATTAAAACCTTATTCATTATACATGGTGGTCCAAAAATCCCCCATCTATTTTGCTGAAATAATAATACATTTTTATTCTAAAATACTAACTTAATTAGATACATATTTATTTATCAAACTTAGGTCTAAGATTCAACATGAGCACCATCAGTGTCTGCAAATCTCAAATCTGTCCACTGCATAGTGGAACACATTCTCAAACATCTCTGGGGTTATTTTAGCAACTGCTGAGACAATGTGGGTTCACAGATCCTGCAGGTCTGTCACACTCATTTTGTAAACTGGACTTTATAAAGCCCCATGCAAAGAAGTCTAATGGTGTTAAATCTGGAGATTGTGCTGCCCAGGGCCTGTTTCTACCACATTCAATCCAGCAATTTGGTAAGAGCTCATCAAGGTACACCCAAATGATGTTTGCATAGTGACATGGAGCTCCATCTTGTTAAAAGACAAGTGCCAAGAATGCCATCTGAGCGAAGCTGGGGTTCAAGAAACTGCTGAAGCATGTCAAGATAAATTGGCCCTGTTACTGTAGCTTCTGCAAAGAAAAAATGTCTGTAAATCTTCGATCTTGTCATGCCCAACCAAACATTAAGTTTAGGAGAATATCTCTCCCATTTATTATATTGATTATCCTCTCCACATGTGTGGAATGTTGTCTCATGTGGTTTAATAATTTTTCTGTATGAATTTTTTCAATCAATTCTGTGCACATGGTGGCTCATCTTGGATAATCATTTGTGTAACTTGTGTAGCACTTAAATATGGCAATTTTTCTTTTTTAATATTGATTTTAAAATCCTTAGAACAGTCGGTTTTGGTATGGTCAGTCTATGTGATGCTGTGTGAGTTGACATTCTAGGATTTGTTTCAAAGGGATCTCTTACCAATTTGACATTTTCTTGAGAGGTACTTAGATGTCTAGATCTTGCCTCATCATGAACAGATCCTGTTCTTTTAAATTTATTGACCAGCTCACGGATTGCTTTGTCTGTAGGTTCTGGTTTGTGAAATCTTTCAAATTTTTCTCAAATTTCTTTGCCCTTCTTCCCTTGGATAAGTAGTGTTACTACTATCACACATTATTGTACAGTTTATTTATTTTTTATTTTTTTTATTTCTGTTTAAGATGCTGCAACCCTACTGGATTATTGGCACCAAGACTAAAAAGGAAATGAAAAAAGACCTCTACCACTTAAGTTGTAGGGTTCCACTCTACAACACAGGATGGAAAAGAAAAAGGAACCTGTTAGTAAATGAGTAATACTATAGCTACTACAAAAGGCCTATCAAACGATAATCACCTAGATCAGGTTAGATAAATTGGCTTTCATTAAGAAAGTCAGAAGTAGGGATGATGGAAATGCATTTCCCAAAACACTTTCATAAGAAAAACAAATTCCTTTGCCATTACAATAGGTAATCATATCAGTTCTAAGAAAATTATAAGTTGGGCAATGAATGATTGCATGTTCTGGGGTGAGTTGAACATTACAAGTACCACACCTTTTAAATATAGTTGCTTAGCAATTCAACCTAAGCCTGGTTTAATATGACATCACTCCTGCGATTCTTTTCTGGTATCCTTTTCCAAAGGACAGGTTCCATCTGAGGAAGGAGTCCATTGCATCGGGACCATTCTTGTTGCCACTCAGATAGAATGAAATGTGAAACGGGCTTCATAAATTTATCAACAGAATAAGGGATGGTCTGAACTTCATCAAGACTACAAGCCATGTGTGCTGCTTCATCAACAGTATCATTCCCATGGATACCAACATGACCAGGAGTCCATAAAAAGACACCATCAAGATTATACTGATTGACATTCAATAATCTGAATGATTATATGATGCCCAGAAGAGGACTGTATAGCTTTCAGGGAAGAAAGGGAGTCAGAACATACAACAAACTTAAGGTCTGAGTTGTGAAAAATATACATTAAAGCCTGTAGTATAGCATACAATTCTGCAGTAAATATAGAACAGTGCTCTGGAAGGCAAAAACCATTAATCACCTCATCCCAAAGAAATGCACATCCAGTGCCACTTTCTGATTTAGATCCATCAGTATATACAGGCGAGTATCCTCTTTCTTTGTAAGTTTCTATTCTTTCCAGAAAACCTCTTTGGAGCATATTTACAAAAGCCAATTTGTTTTTAGTGGTATGAATAGAAAAGTCAAAACTCGCTGTTACAGGGTGATAAATTAAATAGGAACTTTGCTGAGATGCTATCAAATCAAAAGTTAAACCCACTTGGTGAATAAAATCCTTGATCCAGCCACTAAAAGGTATTGGGTATGGGTGAAGTCTATAAAATTGAAAATTATAAAATCTATTAATACAATTTTAATTGGATGTGAATCAAAATTTAACATTTTAGTAGCATACCTATCACCTAACCATTTCCTTCGATGATGCAAGGTCATAATGTTTGCTGCAGCTTCTAAATAATCAACTCTTGTGCATTTCAGAGCTCCCAAAGCCAGTCTAATACATTTATACTGTTTTGGAACAACTATGGTACAAAAAACACCCATAGTCTAATTTACTACATATCAAGGATTTATACATCATCAACAAAGTTAATCTACTTGAACCCCAAACTGAATTAGAAAAAATTTTAATATAGAAATAGTTTTCTCACAAGCTTCCTTCAGGTATTGAATATGCTTTAGACCAAGTCAAACCCTGATCCAAAACTATTCCCAGATACCGATAACTTGAAACACACTGAACAGGGTTGCCTGATAAATATAATGTTAAGTCATCATTCCTCCATGGTCTCTCTGAGAAAATCATACATTTTGATTTGGAAGATGAAAATTTTAAGCCCCATTCCTCTGACCATTCACTAATATGATTTAGGACACCTTGCATCACATATGTCAGAAAATTCAAATTATCCCCAACCACCCACAAGGCACAGTCATCAACATACATGGAATAACTGACACTGTCATTGATTCCTTCAAATAAATCATTGATCATCAGGGAAAATAGTGTCGGACTTAGGATACTTCCCTGTGGGAGGCCAATTTCAACATTAAAGTTATTGGAAATGTGATTTCCAACTAAAACTCTAATACGGCAGTGAGAAATAAAATTTTGGATAAATGTTGGGAGATGGCCTTTTAACCCAGGTTTTTACAGTTTTTGAAGTAAACCATGATGCCAGACAGTATCATAAGCCTTTTCAATATCAAGGAACACAGTCAAGACTTATTCATTTCTCAAAAAGGACTCCCTTACATCATTTTCGAATCGAACAAGGCTGTCCATCATTAAAAATCTATGCCTGAACCTACTCTGAAACTGAGACAAGACATTCTTCTCTTCTAAAAATTTCATAAGTCAAAAAGATACCATTTTCTCCATGACTTTACACAGACAGCTTGTTAATGCTATAGGCCTAAAAGATGTAGTCAGTAGAAGGTCTACCTGGCTTATACAGAGGAATTACAATACTTTCTCTCCAGCAATCTGAGAAGACATCTTGTAACCATAAAAAATTATAAAACTTTAGTAAAATTTCTTTATTTTGTGGGGTCATATTAGATAGAAAAGGATATACAATATTATCCCTACCAGGAGCTGTTAGTTTAGTATCCTTAAGAATTCTTTCCAGTTCATATATGGTAAATGGAGAGTTGTAGTTAGTATCACCTGATCCAAAATGAATAGGGACAAACTCGGATTCCACCACATGATAGACAAAAGGTTCAACATGAAAGGAGAGGCTATTGGTGTTTGCAAAACTGCTGCCTAAAATCTGTGCAGTGTCAACTGGATCAGCATATAAAACACTTTCAGACTTTAAAACCAAGGAACCCCTAGATCCCCTGTTGGCACTAAAATGCTGTATTTTATTCCAAACCTCACTCACTGTGGAATTTGAGGATATAGACTGTACAAAATCCCTCCTTGAGTTCCTCTTAGATAGTCTGACAACCCTAAGAGCCAATGCTTTTGTTTTTGATTGATGACCAATGTTTTTTGCATGGGATTACCAACAAAAAGTCTAAGTGCTCTCTTTTTAACTATATGAGCTTCAGCACAGATATCATTCCACCAGTATTTACTCTATTTAAAGTTCACTGTTGATGAAGAGTGGGGAATATATTTAGATGCACAAGCAATGAGTGAGTTTGTTATATTACAACAATTTTCATTAGCACTTCTACAAAAATCAACTGGAGGAAGAGAGATTGTCTTCAAAGGTTAATAAAGAACTACCTATCTTCCATTTTGGCCTTTTAAAAACCAATAACTCCTCAGAAGTGTCTAAGAATAATAGGGAAATGATCACTGTCATATAAGTCTGGTAACACATTCCAAGATAGTTGCTGAAATAAACCAAAAGAAGCAACAGTTAAGTCAATACTTGAAAAAATGTCCCCTAAATTCAGCACAATAAGTTCGGACTGGAGAGTTCAGAACATATAAATCTAGATCAGTAAACAGTTGTGCCAGTAAATTACCCTTAATAGAGCTATGATGTGAACCCCAGGAGACATGATGGCTATTGAAATCTCCCATCAGTAGGACTGGTTGTGGCACTTTCAAGAGAACACGCTCAAATTCCTGCCTTGTAAGATTCAGATGTGGAGGTAGATAAATGGAACAGACAATAAAAGACACTGACCCAAGGTGAATTCTAGCTGCCACAATCTCAAAATCCGAAAAAAATTTCAACAGGAGAGAGAGAGGTTTGTGATCACCTATCAAGGTCTGAAGGAATGGGTATCTTTTATGAAAGCCCCTCAAATTCCACTGACATAACTTAAACATGATGAATAAAAGTGGTAAAAAGAAATTAATCTCCAAAGAGAATCCTAAAACCACCCCTAGTATCTATTTGACTCTTTGGTATTCGTTGTTTCCCAAGCATGAGGGCCAATTAGGTAACAATTGCCTTAGGTTGAAGATTCAATTCAGAAAGTTTCTTGTATTCATTAATAAAAGTTTGAGATGTCATTGGATGAACTGAGTAAACTCGTAATAGGAGAAATGGTAGTGCTAGAAATATTACTTGTTGTAGTCTTGGAAGATGCATTACTGGCTGGATATAATTCACACTTGAGTTCCATTTGACACGTATAAGAGATTTAGAGAAATTCTGGGTACCTACTTGAGTATAAGACGTAGAAGAGATCTGAGGAGATAACTAAGAAAAGTACTTAGTCTAGCTTCAGGAAAAAAACAAAGTATCATCAATTTTGATATGAATAATCTCGCACTCTCTGATCCAATGGGGACACTGTCGAGAATTAACAAAATGAGAAGCTTTACAATTAATACAAGAAACATCTCCATCAGGTAATACACAGGTCTCTCTATCATGATCTTGTCCACATTTAAGGCATGTTACTATTTGTGCAGGTTCTTGTCCCATGTCCATACCTTCAACACTTAAAACAAAGTAAAGGATTAGGGTAATATTGCTTAACATCATACGCTAAATATCCACAAAATAGTTTACTACGAAGAGTAGTCCCACCAAAAGTACATACTAAAAGACAAGTAGGAATCTTCTCTCGACCTTTATTTAATCGTTTTATATCAAGGACAGCATTGGTAGAAGACTTTAATTCGATAAAAATTTCCTCAACTGATAAATTAAGGAGTTCCGGAACAAAAATAATGCCCTGAATTTTATTCGAATTATAAGTAATCTTAGCCTCAACTTCATAAAGATCATTCATAATTGATTTGGTATCCAAGAGAGCCTGAGACTGTCTCGAGTTGATGGTATTAACGAGTAATGAGCCAGACCTACAGAGGTGACAGATTTCACTGGTCCACCACAAATGAGCTTTATAGACTTCTTAACACCAAAAGGACTAAGTTTGGTTAAGGGAACTGACAAATCTTTGCTATTCAAATAAATAAGACACATACTCAATAGGAATATCAGCTCCAGGACTATTGGTAGTAGGCCTAGCGGGAGATGTAGGACAATTCAAGGGTTGAGTAAGACTAGATGGTTCCTGAGTATCTAATCTTTGAGCAACTTCGTTGGAACTTTTCTTGCAAAAAGAAGTGATGTGATAGCATGGTCGGTGTACTTAATGAACTTACGCGTAAATCCATCAAGTCATCACTGCTAGCCGACTCAAGGGTCTTAGAATCATCCACCCGTAACCTTTTAGTATCAGGTCATTCCATAAGTAATGTGTTTTATGATCGATTAAGTTTAAACTAGTCCTACTCAGTTTAAGCATAAATTTTCCGAAGGTTATATCTAAGAGGAGATCTATCGTGTTTCGCTACATACTTTACAGACCTTGACCAGTGAAGACGCGTGTTTTGCTTTATGTGAACCCCTCATAAACATGGCGGTATCAGAAGAGCATATCAAGCATATAATGCTTTACGAGTTCAAGAAAGGGAATAGTGCTACTGAAGCAACGCGAAACATTCAGGACGTTTATGGCAACGATATTCTGCATGTGAGGAAATGTCAAAGATGATTTCAAAAGTTTAGGAATGGTGACTGCTGTTTGACAGATGCAGCACGCTCTGGACGCCCTGCTGAGTTTGATGATGATCTGCTGTTAGCCGCACTTGAAGAAGACTGTTCAACAACTGTCGAAGAATTGGCCCAGAAACTCAATTCATCCCCGTCCACCATCCATCGACATTTACAACAACTCGGGAAAGTACCTAAGTTAGGAAAATGGGTGCCACATGAATTGTCGGTCGACAGGGTGCGGGTAAACATTAGCACAGCTCTTCATTCCCGTGAACTCCAAGATCCGCTTTTGCACCGTTTAGTGACTGGTGATGAAAAGTGGATACTGTACCAGAATGTTAAGCGCCGTCGACAGTGGGTTTGTGCCGGAGAACCAGCGACACAGCCAAAACCAAATCTTCACCCTCGGAAGGTGTTGCTTAGTGTTTGGTGGGATAAAGGTGGTGTAATACACTTTGAAACCTTACCACACAACCAAACAATCACCGCTCAAGTCTGCTGTCAACAACTGGATCGATTGAACACTGCACTAAAAGAAAAGAGACCTCCTTTGGTTAATCGGAAAGGAATTGTGTTCCACCACGAGAACGCACGTCCTCATACTGCTCGGATCACTTCTTCAAAAATTGAGGAGCTTGGGTGGGAAAAACTTCCACATCCTCCATATTCTCCAGACCTTGCGCCTTCAGATTATCATCTCTTCAGGAGTCTGCAAAATTATCTTGACGAGAAACAGTATACTACTTTAGATGATCTGCACACCAGTCTTTGTACGTTTTTTGCCTCAAAACCGCCTGAATTTTATAAACATGGCATTGAAAAGCTTGTAGGACGTTGGCAGAGTGTCATTGATTCCGATGAAAAATATATACTAAAAAGTTTCAGTTGAGTTTTTTTGTCCTTCAAATTCCGATCTAAAAAACGACGTTATTTATGGGATGACCTGATACTTTTAGAAGTTGCTCCTTTACTCATGACTGGATGGAAAATTTAGGAAAGTAAATATAACCTATACCCTAGGGTATAGGGCACACTAAGGCCAGACCTAGCCCAATGAGATGAACTAGGCCACAATCGTCACCAAAAACAAACCCTAGACAAGGCCTATGCCTTGCCAAGATCGGACTTTTTCCGTTCTACCCCAGCAACAATTCCTAGTGTAGTTTTACTTGTTGAAATCAATAATATATATATTTTATTTTGGAGAAAGTATTCGTGCTTTAATTAGTTATGGTTATAATTATTAATTTTTTTCGCTTTTGTAGATATTGTTATGGATGATAAATGGAATTTCATAAACATAGTTAAGGAAATAACGTTCTACCCCAGCCTTCTTTAGTTAACCTTATTAGGCTAACTAACGAAAATATCACGACCTAACCTAACCAATTGTCAAGGGCGTACAGTTGATTTAGCTAAACAAAGGAACAAGAGACATTGGGGAACATCTAGAAATACGATAGATTCTTATGTGAATTTCTGTGGAGAAGAAGATAAAAAGGAAAGGACATTTTTATTGAACTCTTAAATGCAATCTCTACTTTTAAATAAAATAAACGGACTATAACTCTCTTGTTATTAATTTCTCCAAAATAAGATATACTATATACCGGGTGTCCGAGAATTATCTGTACAATTTTTGGCTGTTATTAAAAGTCAACCATGAAGTGCAGAAATTCCAGTGTTGTCCCATTTTACAGAGAATCTCATTAAGTTTTTTCTGATATCAAGTTTTGACAAGTTTTTTAGAAATTCCAGTGTGTCCGAACATTATATGTACAATTTCATCTTTTAATAAAATTCTTGATAACACACGTAAAATTCTTAAACAAGATTATTTAGAATCTGTATTTTCAAAAATTTCTTTTATTAAAGTAACGTTGTTACAAACATTCGATATGTGCACCATCAGTGATTCGCAAAACATCCAATCGATAATCCAAATGTTGCAATGTACGCTGCAGCATATCCACATCAATTCGCTCAATAGCAGCTGTGATTCTTGCTTTTAAATCATCAATGTCTGTCACCCGCGTATTGTAAAGAAAAAACTTGTCAAAACTTGTTATCAGAAAAAACTTAATGAGTCTCTCTGTAAAATGGGACAACACTGGAATTTCTACACTTCATGGTTGACTTTTAATAACAGCCAAAAATTGTACAGATAATTCTCGGACACCCGGTATATATATATATATTATTGAATTTAGCAAGTAAAACTACAGTAGAAAATAATATATAATTTCATTTTTTGTTGCTGGGGTAGAATGGAAAAGAGCCCCCCCAAGATCATTAACAAATAAGTACAGGTAACACCGGAGTGATCTTATACCAGTCAAAAAACAATTCCAAAATGCAGGATCAATCTCAACTGCAACCTTGGAAAGACTTTTCAACATCACAATCCTGGTTTCAATAATAAATAGTTTGAACTTTTTGTTAACGCAATTTTAGACACGTCCGATTACTACAAAGGTTACCGAAAAGTTCGCCTATTGCACAATGTACATTCGGGTGGCCCTCTTTTCAATTTTTTTTTAAAAGTATAGGTGATCGTGGGTTTTCCCATTATTTGGCACTATACTAGCACATTGGTACCATTTTTACAAAAATTGATCAATATTTAAGGGTCTCGCATCGACCTTGAAATTACGTTTTTTTTTTAAATGTTTACTTTTTAAATTTTTACTGAATCAAGATAAATCATTAAGTGGGGATGTTTTCTGAATTCTCTTAATGAGAGAAGTCGTTTGGTGTGCCTGCCAATGTCATACGACTAACGGTTTAAAGGTTGTGCCTGTATACAGGTAATACCAATGTGCTAGTATAGTGCCAAATAATGGGAAAAACCACGATCACCTATACTTTTCAAAAAAAATTGAAAAGTGGGCCACCCTAATGTACATCCATCATCATCTATGGCCTGTAGAAAATTAAATAGAAATAGCATTATTTCAGTAAACTAGATAGGGCTTTTGGACCACACTGTATATAAATTACACCTTGACTGAAACTCCACTTCCATTAGTATGTAAACTAATAGCAATCTCTAGCTGTTAATGTCAGGAGAGAGTTATGGTTTCCTAATAAAATCAAATTTTCAGGGTATTTATGCTCTCCTGAAGCCAATGTGTTTGATATTGATTTCACAAGGTTCAAAATTCGTGACATGGAAAGTGGAACAACGTTGTTTGAAATTGCTAAACCACCACAACATGGTATGTCCATTGTAATACTGAAAATGGTTATTTATATATATATATTGTGTGCGTGCGCGCGCAGTAGTATATCTTGAATTGAAATTAACCTACCTATATCACTTTTTGGGGGATAGTGTGTGTGCTGTTTCAACCAATACTGTAATTACGTGAATTTCTTTGTGTGTATTTTATTTGAATCGTAGAAACTGAGGGAATTGATGCCGAAAATCCTCCAGAAGAGGTTGTTGACCCAAACGCGGGTCGGTTTGTTCGCTATCAGTTTACGCCACAATTCCTCAAACTGAAGACTGTTGGAGCGACGTAAGTATTGCAAAATCTTTTATCAGACAACGTTATATTTCTAGCGGGTCTTCGAAGAGACGAGTTTCTTAGAGCTTTTCCAGTTAGTTTTTGGCTTATATGTAGGTTTTAATAATGATTTTATTCACTCTACAGAGTTGAATTTACTGTAGGAAACAAGCCTGTGAACAAATTTCGCATGATTGAGAGGCACTACTTTAGAGACAAACTCCTAAAGACATTTGACTTTGAGTTCGGATATTGCATACCGAACTCGAAGAACACTTGTGAACACATCTATGAATTTCCATCCATTAGCAATGAATTAGGTAAGTTTTATCCTTTGTTATAGTGACGCTCGTTAAAAAGATATTTTTTTAATAAAATTCTTCCCAGATTTTGATACAACTCAAGATTTTGTTCGATTATTAGCTGAAGAAATGATTCTGTCGCCGTTTGAAACGCGGAGTGACAGCTTCTACTTCGTGGATGACGTTCTTATAATGCACAATAAGGCAGACTACGCCTACAACGGTGGCCTTCAAAGTCTCGCTGGCACCAGGCCATGAGAAGCTCTTTCCCCCCCACCAGAAAAGAGGAGGCAATCGCCCAACCCGCAGCTTCCTTATCCATTCCAGTATCCTTACCATCACTCACTGACCAGTACACCTTCTTTGGGTCAATTTCGTTCATTTAGTATGATTTCACTGTTCACTACTTCACTCTTATGGTAGCATGATTTATCGTATTTTACTGGAATGTAAAGTAAATAACGTATTTAAATAAATGAAGGTTTAGTGGCCTACTAATTAATTTAAATTTCGGATTTTGGGAAGCGCACTGGTTTTCGACGTTTGACACTCGCATCAAATGATTCCTAACTTTTAATCCTTTGAGTTTTCATTGAAATTATAGTCTGTTCACCAGTCGACCTTGTCAGATCAACAGGGAGGACTTACGCAACCCATGCGCAGTTCGAGTCTATAATAGTAAATCTGTGATTAAATAAATCTAGACGCCGCTGTGATCCTTCGGAGATAATTGCAGTCATTCCAAAAATGAGTTGAGTGCTAATAGTGAATTGTAACTGAAGTATACCGTGATTTCGCGTTCTTTGTAATGATCAAGAAACTAAGGCGTGGCCTCAAGCACTTTGTATGAAAGTGACGATGCAAGTTAGTTTCTTGCCTTATATAGTCATGTTAGAACTGCCCATTTACGCTCCTTTTGATTTGGAACCAATTTGTTTTCCTCAATTCTGTCAGTCTGTCTTGATTCGGTGTATTTTAAAACAAAGACAGCAATATAATTTATTTTAGAATATATTAAATGGATTTGTCATACATAGCAGTCTTGTGTTGATGTTACTTATAGTACATAAATGGTTTCGAGGAAAAAAAAAAAAATTCAGTACAGTTAAAATTTTGGTGTTTAAATACATTTATACTTTTGTTTTGCAAGCAGTTTGTAAGTAAAATAATTTAATTTCAACTTCCTTTGTTTTTGATACCCTACATTACTAATACTCTGAACTTTTATCAACAGTGATATTCTCATCAGCGGTAAAATCACTTCATTCGCAATACGTCTGGTAAAGTAAGTGGCCGTACACGGACACCATACTGTTAAAACGCTTTACTGAACTGCCCGTTCCAATTCTTCAAGTAGTTTGTTGGTTCATGATAGAATAGTTTCGGGACATTTATTTCTATGAAGATAAGCGTAAAAATAAGTTACTCTAAAACGTTCTTCTCTATAGTGAATCGTTCGTTCAAAGTGTGCCTCGTTCTACTGGGCACCATTTTAAACCCTTTAACCCCTGGCCCTGGTCCTCCGCTGTGGGGCTCCGTAAATCCTTGCAGTGCCGCGATTTCCTTCTGAATCTGAGGGTCTAACACCTGGCGATGAGGCTTTGGTGGTGGAGGACGTTCAATACCCAGTCGGAGGAGTGAGGGCGCCGAAGGTAGCTCTTTGACCTCTTCCGCGAAGCGTCTAGTGGTCCTTGGTATAGGGTAAGATTCCTCGGAGGACGAGGAAGTAGGAGTAGCGTACCTCTTCGCTCTCGTTGAGGTTTCTGTAGTGAAACAACAAAAACGAAAGCTTTAAGATAAAAATTAATTTTTCCAGGATTTTAAATCGTATATTAAAAATTACAATTAAATGGCTTCCTTAAATGTAGAAATTAGTGTTATTAATACTCGTACTCTTCACCACAATAGCTCGAGACTCGTGTACCTACTAAAATGGCGTTTATTGAATGCAAAGTTCTAAAAATAATTTGTGTACATCCTATATTTGTTATAACCTCTCTCAAATAAAATATTAGGAAACGAGGTACAAATAAATACCATTTTTGCGCCATCTGGGGGAGAGAGTAAAGTTTCGCGTGATAGTTGTCAGATTACTGTACAAAGTGTACACAAATTACAAAATTCCTTTAACATGCATTTCCCAAATCGGTAGATTAGCCATAACCTCACACACATTCAACAAGGGAAACTTTCGTAATATTCACACTAACTCGAGGGTTTTTAGCCAATAAATATGATACATGCGAAGATTTTCACAATTACAACGATGACAAAAGCACTTTCAGATGGTTCCCGTCGACCTTTCAGTGCACTAAAAAGTATCGGTTTTTGTGCTCTTATTTTTGACGGCAAGTAAATCAAGTTTATATAGGCGTAACCTTATTGGTTTACATGAAGTAAGTCAGGTGGTATCTTAGTAAGTACTACTTCAAACCACATTGTATTAATAGTATTTTCGTCTTGGAAACGAGTCAAAGGTAACACACACGAAGCTCATTACCCGACGTCGTCGAGATGAGTGTGCCCCAAGGGTCACCCCCTATAGCCTGAGCGTTTATAGAGTAAACGGCCAACCCAACCCAGAAGCCAGCAGGCGGGAGCGAACCAGAGTCCGCAACTGTAACTACCAGAACCCCTTTGAAAATTAGTAAGAATAAAAATTAACTTTCTAATTTCCATTTTATGAAGCCATTATAACTAACATTCATAAGCAACATTAGATAAATTATATTTTAATAATAAGTTTAGCTATGTTACCACAAATTCGAAATTAAGCTAACAAACTAAATATCTGTTCATTGAACACACTCGTTACTGGAGATGGTAAAAATTTGCAACTTTTGATAAATCTGTAAATTTCTCAATTTCGTTCCACAGTTTAAACAGATCCTAATTTTCTTGGACGAGTTTCCCCCACTTAAAAATTAATCCAGCGGTTCCCAAAGTGGGTTCTGTGGTGGGTTAGGAAAATAGGTGGTGGGATGTAAGCTACTCATTCATTTTTAGCAGCGTTGAGCAAATAATAAGTACTAAATAATAAATCAAAGAATAATTTTAACCCTTGAAATTTATGTATAACAAATTAAAGGGGTCCGTAGAAATTATTCAAGTGTCGAAGGAGTTCTTGGAAAAAAAAAGTTTGGGTACCATTCACTATATGGATTTCATTATTCAAGATCCGCCAAAATTTTGCGAGCCGTCATTGCTTATGTTAAGAAAATCTGCAAGACCAAGACCATTCCAAAACAGATTTATTGGCTGTACTGGCTCACAACTACCTCGATATGCTAGAAATTAAAGTGTGAATACTTTCTTTTCTTTGCATCAGGACTTCTGCAATTGAATCAGGACCATGATCAGGGTTTAAATCTGAATTGGATCACCAAAAGGTTAGTATTCGAAATTCCGTTCCATCCCATGTAAATTTCAACACTTAAACAATTCCTTTCCACTAACCTCATTTCACCCATAACCAGCTTCAGTCTACTTTAAACTTCCCAATATATTCATGCTTCTCTCGTCAATCAGACTACTTAAATTCTTTCCCACATTTAATGCTTCTCCATTCAACACTAACTCTCATTCTCTCTCCACCACAACAACTTACTTGCTCTTTTGGCAACTTCATTCGCGATGCTGACTGTGAGGCCGCGGTCGAAGTTCATCGAGACCTTGGATAAATATTGGCGCGATTCTCTCCTTTCGTTTCTCTCAGCAATTTGCGACTTCCAATTCTATAATTTCAAGCGATATATATATATATATATTTAAGAAATTGGTTGCTGATAGGGAGGTTGTAAAATTGAAATTACAGTCCTTGCCTGGACTCAAACTTTCATGGTGGTTCAAGGTTCGTTTTCCATGTTAAGCTGTAGGTCTGAGGTGAGGGCAAAAAGCCTGACGTTCGTCAGAATGAATAATTCAAGCAGAATATATATACACGAGGGGCGGTCAGAAAATAAGTTTACACAGCATATAACTAGAGGATCTACATTGATTATATTTGTATCAGGTGAATTCGTTAATCATTGTTGGCAACACTGCACGTCGATTCGGCTGCCATCTATCGTACATTGGTTATACGAGTCAGTTGAACATGGCGGCTCGACTGGAACAGTGCCGTGCCCTGCCCTACGGAGCAGTCCAGGACGTTTACGTTTAATTGCTGCTCGTAAACGTTCCAGTGTTGAACAATATGCAGTTGCATTGATTGTTGTGCCATTTTGCATGAAGTCTGCGAGCAAAACGCCTTTGTGGTTCCAAAAAACAGTAACCATCACTGCCAGTGGACCTCTCAATCTTGAACTACTTTGGTGGCGGGGACCCAGGGTGTTTCCATTCCATGCTGGCAAGTTTTGTTTCTGGAATACGGTGATGAACCCGTCTCGTCTCCTGTGACAATGCACTCGAGAAATTCTTGACCACTGAGACTGAATATCGTTGCAGAAATGACAGGGCACTTCCAGTCGAGCCGCCATGTTCAACTGACTCATATAACCAATGTACGGTAAATGGCAGCCAATCGACGTGCAGTGTTGCCAACAATGATTAACGAATTCACCTGATACAAATATAATCAATGTAGGTCCTTTAGTTACGAAATTATACACCGTGACCCGCTGTTCATCCAGAAAAAATAGATTGGTAGATAAATGGATACCCCGAGTGGCCTAGTGGTTAAGACGCTGGATTGCTGATTGGGAGAGGTCGTGAGATCGAGTCCGGGAAGGACATCATAATTTCTGGGTCGTGGTTCGGATTCCACGTTAAGTTGTAGGTCCATGATGGAGCAACAAGTTTGACCTTAATTGGAATGAACAATCCGGGTGGAAGCAAAATCAAGGTTCCGTGCATGGAACAAGGAACTCTTCTGGGATAATTAAATCCACTGTAGTCCGAATAAGTAATGGTAAATGACAAATACCATAGTTTTTCTTTTTCATGATGCTAGCCCGACGTGGGCAACGGGTCACTCGCAAAGAGGTCCCATCTTGAAACGGACATGTTATGTGCCTTGAAAAGTGGACGCTCAATTCTGCCAGTTGAGGTTTAAGTTTTGGTTTTTGGCTAAAATATAATAGTTACCCCTTTTTCTTTGATGTATTCAATCTGACGTGAAGACAGCGAGTATTTTGCTTATATTGAGGTTCTAAATGTAGCAGGGCTAGGCTGCTTTAAACCCTAGACCCATGTCCCAAAGCTGGATCCTGTCTGCTTTGCAGATAGCTGGTGAAGGAAGCTATATTTATGGGACCTCTTTGCGAGTGACCCGTTGCCCACGTCGGGCTAGTATCATGAAAAAGAAAAACTATGGTATTTGTCATTTACCATTACTTATTCGGACTATAGTGGATTTAATTATCCCAGAAGAGTTCCTTGTTCCATGCACGGTCTGTGTGTATCATAAAAAACTCCTGGGAATGAACTCAGAATGCTCCCCTATGTATGTATGTAATGTAGTAAAATCACAGAATAACATGTGATCTTATTAATAAGCAAACAACCACAGGGAAAAGGAAAACGAAACACGAAATCCGAGCGCTTTCGTGATATATTCACATCTGGGACAAATAAATAATAGGCAGATTTTACAAAGTAAATGAGTTAAATACACAAGCGAAAAATTCCCAAACGGCAATTCAATTTAAAAACCATAAAAAACAAGATTTTTTCAATGGATAACTTAATCTGAAGGAAGCTAAATTATTGAATATAAAAACTATATAGATGAAATTAGACAATTGACATGTACAGAGACAAAAATTATTATAACAATTATTAGAAATAGTATTTAATTAAAGCAGGCAATTAAGTGGCAAGAATTTAATGAAAACAAAAGGAATGGTGCCAACATCTTGCAGAATATTCCAAACTTCTACAAACAATCTGAAAAAACTCTCCCAATAGCCAACCTGATCAAAAGTCTAATAAACCACCAAGCACACAAAGATTTATTAGACTTTTGATCAGGTTGGCTATTGGGAGTTTTTTTCAGATTGTTTGTAGAAGTTTGGAATATTCTGTAAGATGTTGGCACCATTCCTTTTGTTTTCATTAAATTCTTGCCACTTAATTGCCTGCTTTAATTAAATACTATTTCTAATAATTGTTATAATAATTTTTGTCTCTGTACATGTCAATTGTCTAATTTCATCTACATAGTTTTTATATTCAATAATTTAGCTTCCTTCAGATTAAGTTATCTATTGAAAAAATCTTTAGTGTTTTATGGTTTTTAAATTGAATTGCCGTTTGGGAATTTTTCGCTTGTGTATTTAACTCATTTACTTTGTAAAATCTGCCTATTATTTATTTTTCCCTGAAGATGTGAATATATCACGAAAGCGCTCGAATTTCGTGTTTCTTTTTTCCTTTTCCCTGTGGTTGTTTGCTTATATACAGGGTGTACATAAAGTCAGGATCTATTTTTGTGAAGCACTTTGAAATTATATGGAATTCAATCATAAAATGATAAAGTGGTAACATTTATTAAATAATTAAGAGTAGGATTCGACGTGACGCCCATCAGTATCCCTGCACAGCTCAAATCGTTCCGCAGCATTTCTAAACACATTCTGGAGCATTTGCGGGGTTATGTTATCTGCAGCAGTTCGTATACGTGTACGTAAGTTTTCAAGACTCGTAATCTTCGTCTGATAGACGTGCGATTTGATAAAGCCCCATGCAAAGAAATCTAAAGGGGTTAAATCTGGTGATCTCGCTGGCCAAGGTCTGTTGCTTCCGCGTCCGATCCAGCGATTTTGAAAACGTCCATTTAGATAATCCTGAACAATTTTGGCATATTTACAAGGAGCACCATCATGTTGATAGACGACGGGGATAGGATTGTTAGTACGGTCGTCTATCAACATGATGGTGCTCCTTGTCACTATGCCAAAATTGTTCAAGATTATCTAAATGGACGTTTTCCAAATCGCTGGATCGGACGCGGAAGCAACAGACCTTGGCCAGCGAGATCACCAGATTTAACCCCTTTAGATTTCTTTGCATGGGGCTTTATCAAATCGCACGTCTATCAGACGAAGATTACGAGTCTTGAAAACTTACGTACACGTATACGAACTGCTGCAGATAACATAACCCCGCAAATGCTCCAGAATGTGTTTAGAAATGCTGCGGAACGATTTGAGCTGTGCAGGGATACTGATGGGCGTCACGTCGAATCCTACTCTTAATTATTTAATAAATGTTACCACTATCATTTTATGATTGAATTCCATATAATTTCAAAGTGCTTCACAAAAATAGATGCCAAAATCATGGTCCAGGGTTTTCATGACGCGTGGATACTCTGGAACAATCTTCCTCCGTCCGTCTTTCCCCCTATGACCTCCAATCTTTCAAACGCAGAGTTCACCGGTTGGGTAGATAAAAGATTGAAAATAATCGATTAACCTTTGCGTTAGAAAGTTGGACAGAAAAGGAATGAGGTGTAGAAAGTCTGGTACTGCATACTCTCCTTAAAGGAAGAGGCATGCAGTCAGAGTTCAGAAGAGCAATATCTGTTAAAATAGCTATAGTAAAGAGAGTGAGGTAACACTGCGGCAAAGAAAGAGGGATTGAAGACAGTCAGTAAAGGGGGGGAGGGGGGGAATGAGACAAAGCCTTTGATTTCATCTGGTCAAGCAGAGCTGTGCGGGTTGAGCCACCTCACACATGAGAAACGTATTCCATACAAGAGCGGACAAGACCCCTGTACAGAGACAGCAATCAAGTGGGGGTGAAGAAACTACAAAGACGGTACAGCACACCCAACCTCTTAGAAGCTGTTCTGGAAATAAAGTATACGTGATCTTTCCAGGAAAGATCACGAGAAAAGGACACCAAAATTATTAAGAAAAGAGGAAGGATTGAGTTGTGTATTGTTGAAAGTAAGGGAATAGTCGTGTGGAAGATTGTGACGAGTAGGCAGATGAAGGAACCTAGTTTTTAAGGCATTGAAAGCCACAAGGTTTCCTCTGCCTCAATCAGAGATAGTAGAAACGACTGTTGAGAGGGGACGCCTCGTGAAGCGGGTGGAGAAGTGAAGAGCGAAATCATCGGCATAGGAGTGGATTGGACAGGAAGTGCGATTTAATAGATCATTGATAAATAAAAGGAAAAGAGTGGGTGACAGGGCAGAGCCCCGAGGGCCACCACTATTAATAGATTCAGGAGAAGAATAGTGGCCATCTACAACCGTTGCGCAACTATAGATCGGCCGAAAAGGAAATTAGAGATGAAGGCGCAGAAAGAAGAATAGAAACCGAAGGAGGGCAGTTTCGAAATTAAAGATTTGCGCCAGACTCTATCAAAAGCTTTTGATAAGTCTAGCGCAATAGCGAAGGTTTCACCGAAAACCCGAAAGGAGGATGAGCGAGAGTCAGAGATACGCGAGAAGATCGCCCGCAGAACGTCCCTCGCGAAACCCAACCTGACGATCTGAAAGAAAATCTTAAGAGAAGCGTTTAAGAATCTTTCCGTTAAAGATAGATTCCAAGCCTTTAGAAAGACGAGAAATGAACCGTTGGACGGTATACAGGGTGTCCCAGAAGTCTGGACTCAGGGAAAATAGACGTTATATTTTAGAAGCGAAACGCATTTCTAATGCCAGTTGATATTGATAGTGATATGACGCAATCTAAAAGATCGCGTCATATCAATGACTCACCAAAGATCACGCGAATACTAGAAAAAGTGACGCAATAATGACGAACAATTTTGTCAGTAGGAAATTGTACCAATAGGCACTAATGGGTTAATTTGACTTTTGAACAAAAATACATTCTTCTACCTAATTAATTTTATTGAACTCAGACTGCTAAATTTCGGCGATTCCAACATTTCAAACTCGCATCTTGTCACAACCAGAACGGCACATTACTGGTGCTATAATTTGCGCTAGCCCAACCCACATCCCCCACCCACACGCGAAATGCAATTGGGAAGTGCGTCAAATCACGGTGACTCCAACCTTCATTTGCAGAGCTCTTAATTTTTCCATCTTTGCCTGGAGATTAAGATTTCTGCGTTGATTAAGCTTCTGGAGTAAAAGTTGGTCCGACCTCAATCCTTTTACGATGGCTCCATTTGTGATGCGAACTGGCTGAGAGTCTTCGGAATTTTTTGTCTACGAACATCAAATGAAAAGAACGGTTATCTTTTTAATACTCGCTTAACATTTAAACAACAAACAAAAATATAATGTGCTATAACCAGAACCACAGCCGTAAACCATAAGTACGGTTAGTTAAAAAAAAAATCGTGTTGTGAAATTCCGTTTCTTACCGATATTTATCGGTAAGGAAAGAAACACGGGTTTCGTGAGAATTTTTTTAAACCCCGTGTCCATAGGCTAAATTTTTTTCGGTGGAAAGCCTTTGACAAGAACTAAAATTTGAATGGTATATGGAAAAGGAGGTCCCCACACCATTATCTCGGCCAATCAGAGACGAAGCTACACCAACAAAACCATTTGAACAGCGCTTGTTGCATTGCGTGTAAAGAGAACATTCTCACGACTCGTGCGGCTTCGCTCCGATCTCCCACTGTGTTTAAGTTCTATTCCGAAATCATTTTACATAAAAATTCACCTAAGCTACTGTAGTCTAAAAATGTAAAAGTCCAGTTAATTACGCTGCTTTTAGAAGCCTCAAATGGTCACTAAAATCCACGCAATTACCTTCTCCAAATAGCAAATACTCTTTCCCGAAGTTAAATATGGAAGAGTTTTATAATTTTGACAATTGGAAGAAGCGCAATGAAACAACTATTAATTATGGAAACAAGAAAAAATCTGACGTTATAACAGTATTGTTAATCTTAATTGTCAGAACGCAATCGTCGTCCCACATCTACGAAACCGCATATCTGAAACTCACTTTTAAATTTCTTCTCTTTGACAAAGGCCTATTTTGTATTGAGATCGGAGATCGGAGAAGCGGCTTCTCAGACTGGTAGGGGTGGAAAAAAAAGAAAAAAAAAAAAGATCCAAGTGTTATTTTATAACTTCAAAGTTCCCAAATCTAATAGTTTATCATTATTACTTTATGAAAAAGAACTAAAGAAACTTGGGCCTATTTCAATATTAAAATAAAAAGTAATTATCACAGCCAATGTGTAAATGACCCTAAAGAAAGGCATACGAGGAGATAAACACTTATTGAACGAAGCTTAAACTCAGTTCATGAATTGTCCTCTTCTTTCACTGCTGTGCTATTATAATACAGAACAGAACAAATCTTCGCTGGAACCACCATGAAAACTACTGAACTCAAACATTTTTATGTTAACATTAAAAACTTGAATACCATGTTCTAAATTTATCTACTTTTCTCTTGATCACCAATAATCTTAATTACAAGAAACAGGTCACCCTCAATTTTTAAAATAATTTGCATAGTACTTCTGCATTACACATCTTTCAGAAACAAAAACTTACGATGACGACGTAAAACCTAACAAAATTCTCGCTCTTCGATCCACTCAACAAAAACTGGCTACAAAAAGTAAGTGCCTCAAATTTATATCCTGTGAAGTTAACATTCACTCACGTTCTCTAAGTTTTGACCTTCTAACTTTTGGCTTTACTGAGCTGTATTAATTAACAAAGTGTTATTTTTTTTTATTTTATTGGGTTCAGAATCCCAGCTGAGCCTTCAACGGCCAAGCTCTGAAGGGCCAGTTCAACCTACATCCCAAGTTAAGCTAGACTAAAACTTACGGACTTGGAGGTCCTATTAGGTCCTACCTCAGGGTTGCTGACTCGATGTGGCCTACCTTAGGCCTCAGTTGCATAAAATTTAGATAAAAAACAAAAGGGGCACTATTTATACTCTTCTTTCTAAACCTTGCAACAACACAACCTGCACCATTAGGGTGTGTCAATTTTAGAGAGCAAAGTGAAATCTTTAGATTTTCAAAGACTACTAGTGACCAAATGATGCATTTTTATGTGCTAAATCGAAATATGGCTTTAAAATCCAGATTTGACCACTCCTAGCTACTTATATTTGAAGTTGAAGTTTACGAAAAATCAGCTATTGTTGAAAGTATTTTTTTATTGTATCAGGTCATCCCATAAGTAATGTCGCTTTTTACGATAGATTAAGTTTAAACTAGTCCTACTCGGTTTAAGCATAAATTTTCCGAAGGTTATATCGAAGAGGAGATCTATCGTGTTTCGTTACATACTTTACAGACCTTGACCAGTGAAGACGTGTGTTTTGCTTTATGTGAACCCCTCATAAACATGGCGGTATCAGAAGAGCATATCAGGTATATAATGCTTTACGAGTTCAAAAAAGGGAATAGTGCTACTGAAGCAACGCGAAACATTCAGGACGTTTATGGCAACGATATTCTGCATGTGAGGAAATGTCAAAGATGATTTCAAAAGTTTAAGAATGGTGACTGCTGTTTGACAGATGCAGCACGCTCTGGACGCCCTGCTGAGTTTGATGATGACCTGCTGTTAGCCGCACTTAAAGAAGACTGTTCAACAACTGTCGAAGAATTGGCCCAGAAACTCAATTCATCCCCGTCCACCATCCATCCACATTTGCAACTCGGGAAAGTGCGTAAGTTAGGAAAATGGGTGCCACATGAATTGTCGGTCGACACTCTGAGGGTGCGGATAAACATTCGCACAGCTCTTCATTCCCGTGAACTCCAAGATCCGTTTTTGCACCATTTAGTGACTGGTGATGAAAAGTGGATACTGTACCAGAATGTTAAGCGCCGTCGACAGTGGGTTTGTGCCGGAGAACCAGTGACACCACAGCGAAAACCAAATCTTCACCCTCGGAAGGTGTTGCTTAGTGTTTGGTGGGATAAAGGTGGTGTAATACACTTTGAAACCTTACCACACAACCAAACAATCACCGCTCAAGTCTGCTGTCAACAACTGGATCGATTGAACACTGCACTAAAAGAAGAGAGACCTTCTTTGGTTAATCGGAAAGGAATCGTGTTCCACCACGACAACGCACGTCCTCATACCGCTCGGATCACTTCTGCAAAAATTGAGGAGCTTGGGTGGGAAAAACTTCCACATCCTCCAGACCTTGCGCCTTCAGATTATCATCTCTTCAAGAGTCTGCAAAACTATCTTGACGAGAAACAATATACTTCTTTAGATGATCTGCATACCAGTCTTTGTACATTTTTTGCCTCAAAACCGTCTGAATTTTATAAACATGGCATTGAAAAGCTTGTAGAACGCTAGCAGAGTGTCACTGATTCCGATGGAAAATATATACTAGATTAAAAAGTTTCAGTTGAGTTTTTTTTTGTCCTTCAAATTCCGATCTAAAAAACGACATTACTTATGGGATGACCTGATATATAACTACATTTTACATACATTAATTTCATTCAATTAAAGAAATTTTGATTGTATTCCAATATTAAAACTTAGAAATATAGATTGGTTTCTTGAACTTTGCCAAGGATGCCATGTCTGCCTTGCTCTTCTTCCTGGACATGAGCTCCCTACTGGCCACCTGGCCACTGATGTACGCCTCCCTCCTCTCTTGTGAGTAAACATGTTGTGCTGCTTCAGTTGTCATCCTTACACACCTCTCTACTGACTGTGTGTGAGAGAGCCATGCAGGAACTTCCATTGGTCTATCCAGAAACTCCTTGATTCAGGGCCGGATTAAGACCTTTAGAGGCCCTAAGCACTTAAAAGATTTTGGTGCCCCATATATATGTAATTCAAAATATAAACAAAAATAAACCATAAAATAAAATTTTATTTTTTGAAATGAAACAAAACTTACAGTAAGATGGAAAATAATGTTTATTTTTGTATACTTCCACTTCATTTATATTTTAAAAGTTTTCTCCTACTTTTTTTAATTGCAAAGTCTTTGATCAGATCCTCAAAACTAATCTTACGTAACACATCTGCTTCTATACTTAGTAGAGATAAGGCATCCAGCCTGCCTTGTTGCATAGTTGTTCTGTTGGTATTTTTAATATACTTCAACTGAGAAAATGAACGCTCAGCTGAGCAATTTGTGACCATTAATGTTAAAAATATACGAAAGGCAATTTCTACATTTGGGAAGGCACACTCAATATTGTCTTCTACAATTATTTTATAAAGTTCAGCATGACTGAATCTTGTTTTTACATTTACTATAGCACACGAAAATATTTAATCTATATGTATTTTTAATATGGCGCTCAAAGATTTGATATAAACAAAATAATAACGCAAAGCGTAAAGTGTGTGATTACAACGAAATATATTTATTCTCTCAAAAGGGTTGTTGTTCACTACAAATTCAAACAATGAAAAAAAAAAATACTATATATGAATATATATAATTCAGTTTTCAACAGCTTATAGGCTATAAGCCGCGATTATAATAGTATAATAAATCCATGGTAAATCCGACAATGGAAAATTTCTGTGGTGCCCCCCTTCCCTTGATGCCCTAAGCACGAGCTTATTTTGCTTAATGGTTAATCCGGCCCTGCCTTGATTGCAGCAGTGGTGAGGGAGCAGGTCAGAAGACACTCAGTCACGCCAGAGTTCCAGTCAATAAGCTCCGAGAGTTTGGTGGCATCTGGGTTGATGTCAGGAGTCTTCCTGGGTCTGACACTGCAGTCTCCTACCTGTGTGTCCTCATCTCCTTCACCTCTGATTTCCAGTATCTATCCTCTTCACTGCCTTCCTCCTCCACCTCACTGCACAGCATGGCCTGGAGCACAATCTCAGTGTGTGCATACCAGGCTGATCTCTTCACTGTAGGCATCACTATTCTTATCACCTCCTCCTTCTGACTGGCTCCAGCTGGTACAGTACATGCCTGGGACCCTCCACCCAGCTGTGATTTAACTTGATGTTGAACCAGCTTGGCATGTAGACTCCCACTATAAATTCCGCAATTACCCTCAGATTCTTCAGGTTCCTACCCTTCAGCCCGTTTGGAAATCCACAATCTGCAGAACCTTAGAGCCGTGGTGACCCACCTACTGTGACAGACTGGCCCAATCTCCAGGAGAGCTAGACTCTGAGGTACCTCTCCCGATCTGATGGCAGTGATGATTCTGTAGCCATATGATTGGTCTGTGCTGAGGTCCTTGACTACCTCCTGACTGAGATGGGATAGAGGAGGACCAACAGTGATCCTCGTGAAGTTTGGGTTGATCTCCAGCTCAGTGGCAGTGTCTAACATCTTCCCTAGGGGCCCAGACCACTTCTTGTTGCTCAATGTCTTGCCATCCAGTGCAGTCACCAGGTGTCTGAGACTCAGCTCCCCAGTGTACAAGTCACAGACAATCCACACCAACTTCCCACTAAGCTTGGCCTCCACATAATGCATTACTCCTCCCTCCCAGCCAGTATTCACATTACTACTGTCACCTCCTATGGCCAAAAGGGTCTGGTCTGCTCCTCTCTCTCTCAGCCAGTTCACCAGATGATCAGCAATGACCTCAGCATGACTTTTCTCCTCTGCAGCTTCCTCTGGTACAAAATGCTACAAATATTTCCCACCTGGTTCATTGCACACTGTGTAGTGTTCTTCCTTAATGAGGCCAGGAAACTGTCTGTCACTGCCCTCAGCTTTCATCATCACTTTGGTGTCATCTCTTTTCCCATCAAAGATGATACAGGTGATGCCATTTTCCCTAATCTCTTCATTCAAACTTCTTGACCAGCTCCTTAGTCAGTCTCTCCTGAGCCCTCCTCACCTTGTTGTGGTCAATCACCAATGCTGTGTCAAACTCTGTGATAAGACCAGCATCAATCCAGGCAGCAGTGGCAATCTCTGCACTCTCTCTCAGCCCAGTGTGATGTCTCAAGCTAGCCAGAGCTATGTTGGTGATATCTTCAGTGTTGTATTTCTTCTTTTTAGCCACAGGCAAGGAAGAAGTTGTCACAGCCTTTGGTATGAAGTCTTCGTCCTCCTCTCTCCTCCCTGCCTCCTCCAGTCTCCTCCAACTCCATCTCCAGCAGTGACTCCTCCCTCAACTCCTTTCTTGGCTGACTCCTCTGCCTTCCTTCTCTGCAGCACTGCTTCCTGTCTCCTGGTCTCAAGGTGATCAGCTAGACCCATCTGATGTGCCCCGACACTGCCCACCTTTTCTCTCTGACCTTTAATGAAGGCAAGCTCCTGCACTGGTATCTTCTGCTCGCTCCTGTAGCTGCAATCAATGTGAACCTTACTGTTGCAGACAGGGTTGCACCCAAGCTCACTGCAGCTCCTGATCACACAGTGACAGGTCAGGATGTCCAGCAATTTGTCCAGTTTCATCATGAACCTATCTTTGACCTCTAGCTTCACATTGCCAATGGACACCTTCACTGCCTCATCCCACAGTGTCTTCAATTTAGCCCTGATCCTGACCTCAATGTTGATTACAGGTCCTGTGAATAGAGCGTTGACTTTTCTCCACTGAGCCAGTAGCCCTGGAACAATGCCATTGTTAATCAGGTCATTAACTGGGTAATTCCTCCTGTCTTCCTCACTCATCTCTCTCCTCAACAAACCATACCTCAGCAGGGGGAAGTTCCCTTCCAGTCCCCACCAAATGACTTGGGTGACAACTTGATTTGCTTCAGGTTCTGATTACTTTGACTCATCCTGTGGACCTGTGAACAAAAGAAATGTCATTGAAATTTGGATAGGCCTACTGATTATGATTACATAAAATTAAGTTAATTGAAATTCTTAATATCTTCCTATAAGCTCAGATAAAAGGTTGTGTTGTTATAGGTACAAGACTTAATTATTCAAAGTAATGACAATTTCATATATCTATCATATCAAAATATATAGAAAGTTTGGGTCACACATAACATTTCAAATAATTTGAATTACACAATATTTACATTACGAAGTAATCAAAATTGTCAAAAAGGAGGGAAAACATGCATTCACAATCAAAACTCCAGCATTTGTGACTATGTGAAACTTAGAAACCATACTGCACACCAAAAATAACCAAAGTTGACCACACATATCAATGGCACATTGATATACGATGCTACACTCATATTTAGGTTATATTTCAAACCTTTATGGTCAAATATAAGTAGGTAAATGGCTTTTTTAAACACTAAAGAGACTTCTAAGTTTACTAGATAAAATGACATCATTTGAGCATTAGTAGTTTTTGAATTGTTGACTTTACTAAAATTGACACACCCTACTGCACCATTGCACGATGCAACAATCTTGTATCTAAACAACCAAACTGAATTGCAAGAGAGCTCTCTATACAACCACACCCTGTAAGTGCTGCATTCAACAAATGAATAGAAAGGACGCACAGTGCCCCCCCAAAAAAATGATGCCACAAGAGCCCAAAAATGCTAGCTCTAAATTAAGTGAAATTTTCACTATCCTTACAGTTATGAGATACACACACACACACACACACACACACACACACACACAGGGTGTCCCATAAGTCCGGCATCATAGGAGAAATTCATATTTTTCTATTTCTACAAACCATAATTCATATGTTTCTCTTTCTACAGGCCATAATGTCTGTGAGCCAATAACACAGAGTTGTGTTAGCAGACTTGTTGCAAAGTTTAAGGAAACAGGATCCATAGAAGATAAACCATGCAGCGGACCTTCAAGGAGGTCCACTGATGATGATACAGTGACTGCTATTCTGACTCATTTTAACAAGTCCCAATAAGTCTCTTCGACGATTGTCCGCCGAGACAGGAGTGTCGAAAAGTAGCATCCATCGCATTCTTCAGGCTCACAAATGGCATCCATATAAACTTCAGATCCTACAGAAATTAAGTGAAGATGATCCCGACCAGCAGATGGAATTTTGTGAATGGGCTACGGAACAATATGCTCGGGATGCCAATTTACCATCCACCATTCTGTTCAGTGACGAGGCTGTTTTTTATGGAAATGGTGAGGTAAATCGACAGAACACTTGCTACTGGTCTCAAAACAACCCTCACTGGTATACCTCTTCAAAGGAACAAGGTGCATCTCGGGTGATGGTATGGTGTGGCATTTGGAAGGATCGCATCATAGGCCCCCTCTTTTTCGATGAACATGTCACTGGAAGCACCTACCTACGCATATGGCTTTTGGTAGTGACCTGGCTGAAATACCTTCAATACACTGCAGCATTCATTTACTCCAACTGGTTATTAGTGACTCAATTATGGTTCAGAGGAGTGTAATTGATATCCTTACAAAAAGTCTCTGCCTTGCAACTCACTTTAATCATTCTCCTTTGGCCTGTAACAATTTTAAACACATTCAAGTGCAGCAAAATCTTGAGCCTCTCCTATTGGTTGAAGATGTCCCAACACGTTGGAACAGTGCATATTTGATGCTAGAAAGATTATATAAATAAAAAATTCCAGTGCAACTGTATTTGGCTGATCGTAGTGAATTACCTACCATCACATCCTTCGAGTGGACACTGATACGAAATCTCCTTAAAATATTAAAACCATTCTTCCAACTAACTCAGGAAATGAGTTTGGGAAAGATCAACTTTGTCTTCCGTAATCCAAAGCATTTGTATTTTACAAAGATTTCTTTCAAAGATTGGCCATGATGACCAAGGTGTTCAAACGACAAAGAGAAAACTCCTGACTTCTCTTCAAGCGCGTTTCTTGTTGAAGAGTAATGATGGGAAGTCTTTGAACATAATGAAAAACAGGGCTTATGTGACTGCGACTGCAATAGATCCGCGGTATAAGTTATCTTTCTTTCAACAAGATCAAAAAGAGCAGGCTAAATCCTGGCTGATTGAAGAAGTCAGGTATTGAAAATGACAAAGGTGGTAATGATTCTAATGAAAATGAAAGTGAAGGTGAAGGTAATGAAAGTGGAAGCGAAAAAAGCTCAAATTCCAGTTCTATGCGAAAGAGGAAAGATGAAGAGGCCATTCTTGAAGCATGTTTTATGGAGATCACAAAAGGAGAGCAATCTGGGGAAGTAAGTTACAAGAGAAGAAAGGTTGAAAAAAAGACTGCTCCTGTTCTACTGATTGCAGGGGAGTTAGACCGATATGCATCTGAACCTCTTGTAGATAGGAAGCGCTGTCCAGTTAAAATTTGGAAGCAGGAGGACCGATTTCCTCTCCTTAAAACTATTGTTTCAAAGCTTCTCTGCACACCCGCATCCTCTGTATTTTCAGAATGTTTTCTGAATATGGAAACATCTATGAAGCAAGGCGATCCCGAATATTGCCTAAAAGAGAAGAAATGCTCTTGTTTCTGCACCACAATGGAAAAAGTTCTAAATCACTGTTGTTGAGTTTTTTTATTCTGAAGACCTCCAGGCTGAATGGTGGCATCTGACCTACACAATACTGCCCTCCATTCATTGATTTCATTTCAGGCATTTTATATTGTATTCAATGTATTGTTTTACATTTGTCAAGCTTGTAATGTTTTGTATTGTTTTGAAAATAAAGGAAAAAAAGGAGAAAAAAGAATGGAAAGCAAGTGCAGGGGTCTAGCAATATTTCACTCTTTTAAAAAAATGTAACGCCTAGACATTTTTATAAAACACACTGATTATATTAATAGAACTGTAATCATTAAGGATGGACAGATGTTTTATTTATTCTTGTCATCAGTATTGTGTTGATTTAATATAAAAAGTGTTGCTGGACTGGTTTCAGGGTGGGCCCTGGAGGGCTTTCCATTTTTTGTATGTAAAATATTATTTGTAATGTGTTATCATATTATGGCAGATTTTCATACAGGAGTTAATTTTCTAATGTCTTGGCCTATATCCGGCATATCCAGCCAGATATGACCCATATCCTGCCAGATATCATATCCATGTACCCCTAGACCTTGATAGTGGGATGATGTGGTAACAACCCCTTAACCAGAACTTTTATCTTCTTAACACTTTGGTTCGGTTTTGAACAGAACCCCAAAACCCAGAAATTCTTAAATTTTCCCTCTTAAGTTCTTTAAACTTCAATTTTCTGGAAATTCTGGTCTTAATAAAGCTACACTGGCTACCACTATCAAACAACACTCTTACAGTAGCTTCTCCATCATTCCCAATTAATAATGCTGCAGCTGTTTGCAATAATCCCCCTTTACTTTTACTCCCTTTCATAGCAGTGGCATGTGCCATTGATGTCTCTATTTCTGGGGTAGGCTTACTAGGTGTGTTTTCACACAATAATGGCTGATGCCAGCCATTGCATTTTTTGCACAAAATTTTAAACTTACAAAACCTTGCTCTGTGACCTTCCAAAAAACATTTAAAACATGCTGTGGACTTAGTAGTTACCCTGTCCTTTCTCTCCTCAAAAGATAAAGCCTCAGCCACCTCACATTTATATGACTTGTGGTTGCCTTCGCAAAATATGGATTCCTTGATTGCCTTTAATTTATTCTCAGAGGATGCATGTAGAGCTGACACTGTACCTGGGCTATTCCTTTTTGTAGAAACTTTGGTGCTGTGCCTGCCTTTGTCCCCTTGTTTAACATCCCACTGTGCAAACTCAATTCCCTCTTGTCTTGCTAATTCTGTGCCTAAAAGACTTAACATCTGCTGAAGGGGGATGTACACATGTTCTGTAGAGTGTCCCCTACTTAATTCAAGCAAAATTGAGCTTGGCAATTTAGACTCTGGACAGTATAGTAAACAACATTACACCATACCTTTCCATTCCTACACCCAAGTAGTCCAGGGACCTAGTTCTAACCAAATTCATCATATAACTGCCGTAACTCCTTGACACTATTGGGATTATTAACAGGAGGTATAGCTAATATAGCTAAAAGTTCACAGAGGTGGCTTTAATTAACATCTCTGGCTTACCAAACCGTTTCTTTAATATATCCCAAGCCATATTATAATTAGCCTCTGTTAATGCTAATCCTGCTATTGTCTTTGCTGCCTTCCAAGAGGGACTGCAAATAATTAAACTTCTCCACCACACTTAACACTTGACTAGAATGAACTACTGATTGAAAACTGTCTGCCCATCCTTGCCATTCCTGAATACTCCCAGAAAATGTTTTGAGTACAAGCCTCAGCAATTGAACTGCAGATCTGTTAACCTTAACTTCACAAACACCGTTTGTTGAGGGTTGTGTTTCATTATTAGACCTGGTCTCTAACTGTACTGAGCTGCTAAACTCTTTTGCTCTGTGGCATACTTTAATTATGTCATCAATAATCGCTTCAAAGTAAATTATGTTATTTCCTATTTCATCCTCTTCTATAAGAGCCTCAATTTTAACATTTAGTTCACTTAGAGCAACCTTTTAGTTTTTAATATGGAAAGCTGCGCAGTCACTAAGCTTAAATCCTCTTGCTCTATGGCAGAATCTATAGTGGCAATGACTTTTGTAATTAGACCTTTATAGGCACTTCCTCAATGCCAAATAAGCTGAATTGGCAAAAATACTTAACCAAACTGATCAAACTCAAATTGTGCTTTTTTTTTCAAACAAACTGAATTGCTTGATTGGGGTACTGACCAACCACCAGTATGGAATACCAAATTCTCCACCCAAGTAACTGGTGCACTGAAGTCTGCAACCTTCCCCTATGAACAATAAACCAAAATTAACCAAACCAGTTAAAATGTAGGCCCAAAACAACAACAGACTAGTGGCCAAGTTTCGCAATTGGGTGACCAAACTTTCTACCCTGAGACCTTAACTCAATTATGCTCAACCCATCCAGGCCTAACTTGGGCTACAATTTGCACAATCAGAACTTTGCCAAAAAATAGTCACTGACTCAGTCTTGGGCTAGAAGCCAGTTCAACCTACAGCCCAAGTTAAGCTAGACTAAAACTTACGGACTTGGAGGTCCTATTAGGTCCTGCCTCAGGGTTGCTGACTTGATGTGGGCCTACCTTAGGCCTCAGTTGCATAAAATTAAGATAAAAAACAAAAGGGGCACTATTTATGGTCTTTCTAAACCTTGCAACAACAACACAACCTGCACGATGTAACAATCTTGTATCTAAACAACCAAACTGAATTGCAAGAGAGCTCTCTATAAGACCACACCCTGTAAGTGCTGCATTCAACAAATGAATAGAAAGGACGTGCAGTGCCCCCCCCCCCCCCCCCCCCAAATTATGCCACAAGAGCCCAAAAATGCTAGCTCTAAATTAAGTGAAATTTTCACTAACCTTACAATTATGAGATGGATATATATACACCTTAACTTAATATATACAAGCAATGCTGCATCAATCAGCTTAATCATCATATCACCTTGGGACAACAATGGCTTTTCCTATTCTAGATTTTCTAACACAAAGATTTCAAACTTAAGAAATCTTAATAATGTAAGCACCAGCTTCAGATTAACAACATATGGCAAGTTACAAGATTTGATACAGCATTATGAGTAGAGGGTGATGTGGAACATATTAAATTTTAATGTACAGTATGTCTAATTTGCTGGAAAGAAAAAATACATATACAAAGTACTATAATAAAAATTCCATCCATTTCTGAGTATGGTACTGACTACTGACCAAGTTGGTCCTGCCAGCAGCTACTAGGCTAGCTATATACAGTATTTCACTTATCATTGCAATGCTCTCCTAATTAAGATCTGTTCCCATTTTTTCTTTAAATTAGCCTACTGTAGTTTTATAATATTCTTTGGACTGAAAAAGGTTTTTCTGGAGTTTGAGCTACAGTACTACTTTAGTGAACTATTTACTATCTACCTTATAATACACAGAATAAAAACACACTTACCCTTTTATTTAAAGTGAGTCGGTTATGAACGGACATTCTCTGATTTTCTGATGATGATCCTAATCGATTCTGTATGGTAATGCTTCTTCGTAAATCCACATTTATCTTTTTAAAACCTACGAATTGAAAGTCATTTAAGCCTCCAATCACCATTGCATTTTTTAAAATTCATGATAACTAAACCCACGTGTGGATAAAACTAAAACAAAATTGTAATTAGCTATAATAAATTACTAAATTTATAGTTGGACTGGACGTAAGAAAAAGTTGGCCTAGTTTGGCCTAATTGAGAAACTCTGAACCAGTGGGACTCCAAATCACAAAAACAAGATTTCAAAGTGTTTAGGCTCTCTTTCAGAGGCTGGTATAGCTCATTAGTTGAAGGTAATGTTTCTGATACCTAGTTTCTCAAATAGTGCAGTTTCCTATTCTCATTTTTAAAGGGGACATATTGCATTTAAACAACTTACTTAAAATTATAATCTATACAAATGAAAAGTTCCCAAATGACCTCAAAGCCATATGCTTTAAAGTTTGTGCCCAGAGTTTCATAGTCTATACAGCAGTTACACTCACTTAGTAAGATACAGTACTATCTATATTCAAGGTCTACACTTACATAACAAGAAATAGGGCACATAAAGGGCAAAGAAAAGGGAGAGAGAACATTATTAAAAAAAAAAAAAATCTTAAAAGTTAACCTAAAGAAAACCTGATATAATATTCTGATACCTCCATTTGAACTCAATCAGTTTTGGAGAAAATGTGACTGGCTGAATTTTGACTAACATTAGAAACAAACTATGAACCATAATTCATCCAGATGGGCCAAGTTGACCAAATCTTGACTACAAATCTGAATTTTGGTTCAAAGATTTGAATGACTGAATGTTACTTTTAACTCTGAATTAAAAAATTTTCCTTTACTTTTCACTGTGAATCATGAATGGAGTTGAATGAACAGCAGTGCTTCAAAGGCACTTCGACTGCCGAGGTCATATTGCACCAAAACCCTTTTTTTATGTATACAACATTGAAATTATGTTTAATTTGTAGCTAAATTTATCATTAGTAACAACGTAGTATTTCAGTGAATAGAGGATTTTAATTTTGGCAGAAATATTATGATAAAAATAGTATATACAATACCATATACTAATGATAAAATACCATTTGATAGGCAATGAAAGGAGGCAGATGCCTGTGTGTGCAATGCAGTTTCTGGGATGGGGCCACAGAGATAAGGTATCTGGGATGATCCCCTGTGAAGCACTTTCAAATTAGGCAATAATATACGAGGAGTGGTAATGAAGACTACCATACAGTACTACCCTTTGCCAAAAACTATGACTCTAACAACTGCTTTAACTTCCATCGTATTAGATGCACAAGCATCCTACATAATCATAATTCAGCTTGTCCAAAAAGTAGGTGGTTTAATTATTTAATAACATTTTTAAAAAAAAGTGTCCCCCACTTTCATGCAGGATTTTTTTTAACCTGAAAAAACATGGGCGGGCTGGGCATTTTTAAAAAAAGGGGTTTTATTGCCAACACTGCAAGGAATAGCAAAGGGAGGAAGAAATTATAAAGAGAGAAAAGTGTGTTCTTTGAAACAGGCATGGAGTCACCCAATGAGAGAGATTTTAATTTTATTGGGGTTGTTTAACCTCCTTCACAACATCTAAGGTCATATGATAGAGGGGACCTACAGCTTCATGTGGGATCCAAACCACGGGTCACTACATAATCTGGATGCGAAGGACGGTCACCCATCCAACTACTACCTAGACCCAATGTTGCTTAACTTAACAAGAAGAGAGAGAGAGAGAGAGAGAGAGAGAGAGAGAGAGAAGAGGTGGAACATGAAAGGCAGAAAGGGAGAAAGGGAGAAATTGGGAGTGAGCAATGGCAAAGGCAGAACAGACAGAGTAAATGTGAAATAGAGAGAGAAATGCTGAAGAGCATAAGGTGGCAAGATACCCCATTATAAGATGGCCATGCATGAAGTATGACCAATATGCAGGCGCATCAGAGCAGTCTCGAAACATCAATCATGCTGACACAAGGAAGGCCACTGGGACATTCCATGTCAAATGTACGCACATTTTGGCAATTTCTGCCACTCATCTCACTGATTTCTCTAATTTTGCGTGTGATGATTGGGTTAGGTGAATGATGAATTGTCATCAAAGTTTAGCTTCCTGGGTCAACAGGTTTCCAAGTTATGACCTTCCAAAGTTTGAGGTCAACAGTGTACCTTGGAAGTTTGAAAAGTCATATCTCGGGTTCTACTGTACCAACTTCAACAATCTTGGTCTCAAAATGCTCAGGAAAGGACAGAATAACTTTGATTCCTGCTGTAAAAACCATAGAGCATCAAATAAAAAGTTCCATTTCTATATGACCTTGACCCCCAGAAAAACCTTCAAAATTCAAGGTCACGAAAATTGGCATGAAAAATTTCCTTCATATAATGCATCCACAAGCGGAAAATTAGAGTGGGATCTCTCCATGGGTTTGCTTTCCAGAAGCATTTAAAGTCACGCAGCTGAAAATTTTGAATAGTAAAAGGAAACCAACTTCACGCCTGTCCACCAGTTCACCATTACCAGCGTGAAGTTGGCTTCCTTTTTCTCATTGCTTGTTGCTTAGAGACCAGCCAACAAATGGTAATTCCTCAATTAATGTCATAAGATTGTAATAAATTAAAAAAAAAAAATTTTTTTTACAGAAGTAAGAAATGGCAAATTAAGAGAGAAACATGAAAGGAAATCTGGAAAAGAACCATTGGCAATGCTTCGATCAGCCAAAAAAAAAGGCAGATTTCATTCGTTCATATGACACTGCAGCTGATTCAACCAGGC